>JAKSZT010054544.1:11438943-11481463 GCA_026826555.1 Tolypeutes matacus
CTCTGCTTGCCCTGACTGCACATTCTCTTCACATCGTGCTGGATCTGGGAGGCATCTGGGAGTGGGGGTCACCACATCCGTGGCAGGAAAACAGAATATCCAGGTGACTTACCAACCAGCATCCGCCAGTGTGGGAGAGGCTGCTGCCATCACTGTCCTTGGCTTCCCCAGAAATGCCCTGCCCCACGTTTCTACCCTCAGCAAACAAAGCAGATGGGGCAATGAAAAATGAGTAATTAGCCTCTGCACCACTGGGTTCAATCTAATACTCTGATTCAGGTATGACATCAAATCACATCCAGGGAGATAGCAAATGTCACAATGGAGATGGGATTCTGCTGATGCCTCGTTGTTCTTGTCAGAAGCAAACACGAGAAAAAATTTTTTAGGGAAGTTATGGGTTTATAGAACTATCATGCATAAAATACAGGGTTCTCCCAACCACCCTATTATTAACACCTGCATTGATGTGGTATATTTTTACAATTGATGAAAGCACATTTTTATAATTGTACTATTAAATATCATCCATGGTTAAATTTAAGGTTCATTGTGTTGTACAGTTCCATGCATTTAAAAAATTATTCTAGAGACATATACAACCTAAAATTTCTCCTTTTAACTACATTCAAATATATATTTCAGAACTGTTAATTATATTCACAGTGTTGTGCTGTCATCACCACCATCCATTACAAAAAAAATTTCCATCATCCCACATAGAAATTCTGTACCCCAATCCTGTCCCCTGGTAACCTATATTCTAGATTCTGACACTGTAAATTTGCTTATTCTAATTATTTCATATCAGTGAGATCACACAATATTTGTCCCTTTGTATCTGGCTTATTTCTCTCAATTTGATGTCTTCAAGTTTCATCCATGTTATAACATGTATCAGAACTTCATTATTTTTAATGGCTGAATAATATTCCACTGTGTATATATGCCACATTTTGTTTATCCATTCATCACTTAATGGACACTTGGGTTGCTTCCATCTTTTGCTAATTGGGAATAATGCCACTAGGAACATCTATGTGAAATTATCTGAGACCCTGTTTTCAATTCTTCTGGGTATATACTTAGAAATGAGATTGCTGGGCCATAAGGTAATTTTATACTTAGCTTTCTGGGTCACTGCAAAACTCTTCCAGTGACTGCACCATTTTACATTCCCACAAGCAATGAATGAGTGTTTCTGTTTCTCCACATTCTCTTCAACACTTGTAATTTTCCATTTTTTAATAGTAATAGTAGGCAATCTGGTGGGTGTGAAAGTGTATTTCATTGTGGTCTTGGTTTGAATTTCCCTAATAGCTAATGATGTCATTCACATTTTCATGTGCTTTTTTGGCCATTTGTATATCTTCTTTGGAGAAGTATTTAAGTCTTTTGCCCATTTTTAAATTGGATTGGTTGTCTTTTTATTTTTGAGTTGTAGGATTACTTATACATTCTGGCTATTAAACCCTTATTGGCTATTTAGTTTCCAAGTATTTTCTTCCATTGTGTAGGTTGTCATTTAACTTTCATGATAAAGCCCTTTGATGCACAAAGGTGTTTAATTTTGATGAATCCCATTTATCTATTTTTTATTTTGTTGCTTGTGCTTTGGTTGTAAACTCTAGGAAAGCATTGCTTAACACAATGTAATAAAGATGCTTCCCTATATATTCTCATAGGAGTTTTGTTGTTCTGGCTCTTATACTTAGGTCTTTGATTCATTTTGAGTTATTTTTGTATATGGTGTGAGGTAGGGGTCCACCTTCATTCTTTTGCAAATGGAGATCCAGTTTCCCCAGCAACATTTGTTGAAGAGACTGTCCTTTCCCAATTGGGAGTTCTTTGTCTCCTTGTCAAAAATCAGTTGGCCATAAATGTAAGGGCTGATTTCTGAGCTTTCAATTCTATTCCTTTGGGCTCTATATCTGCCCTTGGGCCAGGACCATGCTGCTTTGATTACTGTGGCTTTCTAATAAGTGATCAGGGGGTGTGAGATCTCCAGCTTAATCTTTTTCAAGATGGCTTTGTCTCTTCAGGACCCCTTACCCTTCCATATAAGTTTGATGATTGACTTTTCCATTTCTTCATAGATGCTGTTGGAATTTTGGTTGGAATTTCATTGAATCTGTAAATTGCTTTGGGTAGATTTGGCAACTTAACAACACTCAAAGGACACAGAATGTTCTTCCATTTATTTAAGTCTTCTTTGATTTCTTTTAGTAGTGGTTTGTGGTTTTCTGTGCACATGTCTTTTACTTCCTTGGTTAGATTTATTCATAGATACTTGGCTCTTTTCAGATGCATTATAAACGGGAATTTTTTCTTGATTCCTTCTTCTGATTGTTCATTAATAGTGTATAGAAACACTACTGATCTTTGGATGTTGATCTTTAACTTGGTCACATTGCTGAATTCATTTGTTAGCTCTAGGAGCTTTGTTGCAGATTTTTTAGGATTTTCTGCATATATGGTCATGTTATCTGCAAACAGGAAAAGTTTAACTTCTTTCTTTCCATTTTGGATGTCTTTTTAAATTCATTTTTATTTTATTTTATTTTTTGCCTAATTTCTCTGGCTAGAATTTCCAGTACGATGTTGAATAACATGTTCACAGTGGGTATCCTTTTCTTGCTCCTAATCTTAGAGGGAAAGCTTTCAGTCTTTCACTGGTAAACATAATGTTATCTGTGGGTTTTTCATCTATGCCTGTCATCATGTTGAGGAAGTTTCCTTCGATTCCTAGTTTTCTAAGTATTTTTATCAAGAGAAGGTGCTGGATTTTGTCAAATACCTTCTGCATCAATTGAGATAATAATGTGGCTTTTTCCCTTCATTCTGTTAATGTGGTATATTATTTTAACTCATTTTCTTATTTTGAACCACCCTTGCATACCTGGAATAATTCCCACTTGATTATAGTGTGTAATTCTTTTAATGTGCTATTGGATTTGGTTTGCTGGTCTTTTGTTGAGGATTTTTTGCATTTATATTCATGGGAGATATTGGTCTGTAAGTTTTCTTTTCTTATATCTTTATTTGGCTTTGGTATGAGGGTGATGGTGACCTTGTACAATGAATCAGGGAGTGTTTCCTGTCTTCAACTTTTTGGAAGTTTGAGTTGTACAGGTGTTAATTCATCTTGGAATGTTTGTTAAAATTCCCCATGTGAAGCCATCTGGTCCTAGGCTTTAATTTGGTGGGAGGCCTGTTATTACTGCGCCAATATCTTTACCAGTTGTTGGTATGTCGCAATCTTACATTTCTTCTTGAGTCAGTGTAGATAGTTTGTGTGTTTCTGGGAATTTGTCCATGTCATCTAGGCTTTCTAATTTGTTGGTATGCAGTTGTTCTCTTTAGACTTTTTAAAAAATTTCAGTGGGGATGGTAGTTAATACTTGCCTTTTCATTTCTGATTTTAGTCATTTACGTCCTCTCACTTTTTTATTTGCCAGTTTAGCTCCAGGCTTGTCAATTTATTGATCATTTCAAGCAACCAACTTTTATTTTTGTTCATTCTCTCTATTGTTTTCTTAATTCTCCATTTCATTTATCTCTACTCTAATCTTTGCTATTTCCTTTCTTCTTCTTGCTTTGGGTTTAGTTTGCTCTTCTTTTTTTAGTTCTTCTAGTTTTGAGGTTAGGTCTCTGATTTGAAATCTTTTTTCTTTTTTAATATAAGCATTTAGAGCTATACATTTCCCTCTCAGCATTGCCTTTGCTCCATCCCATAAGCTTTGGTATGTTGTATTTTCATTTTAATTCACACCTAGATATTTCCTAATTTCCCCTGTAAATTCCTCTTTAACCCATTGGTTATTTAAGAGTACACTGTTTAATTTCCATGTATTTGTGAACCCTCTACATCTCCCACTGTTATTAATTTCTAGCTTTGTTCCATTGTGGCAGGAGAAGATACATTATATGATTTCAATATTTTTGAATTTATTTATACTTGTTTTGTGACCTAAGATATGGTCTTTCCTGGAGAATGATCCACATGCACTCAAGAAGAATGTGTATTCTGCTGTTGTTGGCTGAAGTGTCCTACATCTGGCTGTTGGATCTAGTTGGTTTAGAGTTCTGTTCAACTCTTGCATTTCCTTTTTGATCTTCTGTCTAGATATTCTATCCATTATTGAAAGTGGTGTATTAAAGACTCCTTTTATTAATGTAGAACCGTCAATTTCTCCCTTAAAATCTTTCAGTGTTTGTTTCATATATTTTTGGGCTGTGCTTTTAGGTGCATATATGTTTTTAATTGATATATCTTCTTGTTGAATTGATCCCTTTATCAGTATATAATGACTGTCTTTGCCCCTCCTAACTGTTTTTGACTTAAAGTCTATTTTATCTTATATTACTATAGCTACCTCAACTCTCTTTTGGTTACTAATTGCATGGTGTATAGTCTTCCATCCTTTCACTTTCATCCTATTTATGTCTTTGAATTAAAGGTGAGTCTCTTGTAGATATTCACATAGTTGGGTCATGCTTTTTTAATCCATTCTACTAATTTCTGACTTTTGACTGGACAGTTTAATCCATTTACATTTAAAGGATCACTGGCAGCCAGTCTTCAGGAAGAAAGCATGGCTGTGATGATGCATTGATATGGATATTTTCACTGTCCCCAAACTGTAAGCTAATAAATTCCCTTTGTTAAGCCAATCCATTTCATGGTATTTGCTGGAGCAGCCGAGTTAACTAAAACAGTTGGCAATTGTTTCTTTCAGTACTTTGAGTATTTCTACCTCCTGCCTTCTTGCCTCCATGGTTTCTGATGAGAAATCAGCACCTAATCTAATTAGGTGTCCCTTATACAAAGCATGTTGCTTTTTGCTTGCAGCCTTCAGAACTCCCTTCTTGTCCTTGGCATTAAACAATTTGATCAATTCGTGACGGGGCATAGTTTTCTTCAAGTGTATACTATGCTGCTTGTTTTTCTCTGGGTTTTTGATGTGCATATTCATGGCTTTTGCTAACTTTGGAGCATTTTCTAACATTATTTCCTTTGAATATTCCTTTTGACACTTTCTCTCACTATTCTTCTTCTGGGACTGCCATAATGTGTATAATGGTATGCCTGATAGTGTCCCAGAGGTAGCTTAGGCTATTTTCACGTTTTTATAATTTTTTTTTTTCTTTCTGCTACTCAGCCTGGCTCATTTTAATTGTCTTCAAGTTCACTGATTCTTTCTTCTGCCAGCTCCAATCTGTTGTTAAAACCCTCCTAGGAATTTTTCATTTCATTGTGGTCTTCAAATTCAGTAGTTCTGTTTGATTCCTTTTTAAAATTCCTATCTCTTTATTGAAACTCTCATATTGTTCATTCATGGTTTTCTTTCTGATATCCTTTAGTTCTTTGTCTATATTCTCCTTCACTTCCTCGAGCTTATTGAATATCATTTTCAAAAATTCTTTATCTGATATGTCCATAGTCTGGTCTTCTTCATTGATGCCTTCTGGATCCTCTTCCTTTGGATGGGCCATGGTTTCCTGTTTCTTTGTTTGTTTTGTAATCTTTTTTGCAAACAGTACATTATAATATTTTAAAATGTTATCTGTAGGACTTATTCCCTGAGACATCTGTTTTTTATTTGTAAACAGTTACTGATATGGCAGAAGTTTTCTTCAGTGTTAGCCCTCTCAAGAAGGTCCTCCAAGGCAAATGCAAAGTGGAGTGTCCTCACTGACTTTCATGGCTCTTTGTCTTGTCCTGGGCTTGTGCTTGCTTGTGGCCCTAGGAGTTCTCTGTTTATAGGAGTGTGAATGCCTCTTCTACTTCCCAGGGGACAGAACTTCTCCCTCTCCCAGGCATTCCATGGCTGGAAGTTAAAGCAGGTAAACCTTTGCCCCAGGCTGTCCATCTCATTTGCTTCTTATACTGATTTTATTGTCTCAAGCTGCCCAAGGGCAAGCTGCCTGGAGGACAAATTCTGGGAGGGGGGCATGATGGAGAGGAGTTCCCAAATCAGCCTTTCCCAGCAGGAACTAGGCCAGGGACCTACAAAAGACTGCCAGCTGCCTCCAAATTACCCTGAACAGGGCAATAAAGGAGGGGCCGGGAAGGGCACCAGAGTTTCTTCATGGCTCCCCCAAGCTGCATTCTTTTGACTTGGCCCCTACCCAGCCCATGCAGCCCTTGAACTCTCCTCTGCAGCTCTGAGGAAGTGTAGCATGTTTAAATCTCCTCTCCCAACTTTGGGAGCCACCCTGAGAGCCGGGATCCCAGTGATCAGAAGTAGCTGATTGAAATCTGTGATCAGCAATCAGCCCATGTCCACTCTAGATCTCAGGAAATGGATTTTCACATGTGTTTATGGCACTGGCAAGATGCACCAGGGCTGGACCCCATGGCAACCTGCCGTGAGAGTCGGGGATGGGCACTGGTAACCACTGTTCAGAGAGAACAATTTACTGGTATTTACCGCAAATATACCAGCCTCTTCCACTCTTCCTTGGGTGTTGCACTGGACTCTGGAGTTTTGAAATATTTGATTCAGGCAGTTCCTGCCTGTTTAATAGCTGTTCTGATGGAGGGACTGAATCCTGGAGCTTCTTGCTCCGCCATCTTCCCACAATGCACCGGCCACAACTCTTCCAGGGGGCGCAGGCCTCAGAGGCTGTTTTCTTTAGCTACAGGGTGGAAATTACTTCTTTTTGAGGCTTCCACCCTCAAAATCAGTTCCCCGGGGTACAGGGCCTACCTCGGGCCTAAATACTCATTGTTTCCCTTTTTGACAAAGTCTGCGATTTCAAGCTCTATTTGTGTCTATTATGCAGAAAGACATCCATGTCAGCTGCAAAGGCCCGGTCATGGGCTTAGAAATGGAAATTTCCCTTTCTCATCCCACAGCCACCAGCTGAAGTGATCCCTGAGGGGGGTGTTTCAGCACAAGGCCCCAAGACAGAAAGTCTTGCAAAGCACAACAAAGCATGTTCTTGGTGTTTTGATTACGGAGCAAAAACAGAAACGCTGCTGGCTGGTTTTGAGTGTGCAGATAGCTGTTGGGAGGAGTGCAACAGGCCCTCTGGGCTGGGCATTTTGTAGGGAAAAACACACGGTCCTTATACGCCCCGATGTGCATGCACCCCAAACCCCCAGAGCACCTGCCCCCACCCAGCTGGCCCATCCCATCCAGGGAAAAACAGGCTGGCTGGCGTTTGGAGCCTCACCTTCGTCCTGCTCCATCTCTTTTCCCCACTCCTCTCCTTCCTCAATCCCATCAATCTTTCAAGTCCTTTATGCTTTGATGCTTGTACATGAGGGTGTGTAATCAACAACAACCACAAAAGTCAAATGAAAAATAAAAAAGCTGGAAACAACCCAGGTGTCCATCAACAGACGAATGGATAAACAAACTGTGGTCTATTCACACGATGGAATATTATGCAGCTGTAAGAAGGAATGAAGTCGTAAAGCATATGGCAACATGGGTGAACCTGGAGGACATTACGTTGAGTGAAGCAAGCCAGACACAAAAGGACAAATACTGTATGAATGCGTTACTATGAACCAAATATATTGTGTAATAATATTGTTTGATTCAAAAAAAAAATTTTACATGTACCCATTACATTTAATTGAGAAATATATATATTTATTAAAAAAAAATGGTATGTGACTATTAAAAAAATAAAAAATAAATAAAAAATAAACCAAACTGATGGTTGATCTGTTATTCAAAACGTGGCTCAGATTTTCCATTTGGTTGCTGCTCTGTCAGCTTCTTTTTTAATGGGGTCCTGTTCGCACGAGGCTGTGTCAGATTTTCATGGCAATTTGGTGAGGCCATTAATGCATTAATTGAGATAAACACCCTGTCGTGTTGATACGTTTGGGAGGCTTATTAAGAACTGAAAAGAGTGCGTGATGCACGCGACTCTTCCCCAAAGTGAGACGAGCACTTCTTCCTTCTGGAGAGTACTAAAGCAAGTGATTAAATTATCCAAAGCCCTCATCAAAGGCCCAGAGGCTTTCAGGCAGAGACAAGGGTGCTGGGCAGGCAGGTGCATAAAAGCAACAACGAGCAGGAGGAAATCAGCTGATTCAAAGTATTATAGACTTTGGCAGCTTTTAATGATTGGAATGGACTGGAACCCCCATTGCTCAGCTGGACAAAGTGACCAATTAACTATGTAGACCCTGGTGATGGGACTGTCTTGCACAGCTGTCATTACTATTATCTGAGTGTGCAGTTCCAAGTTAACATGCCCAAATATTTTAATATATATATTCACTTGAGATTAGTTGTGGGATAAAACAATATTTGATGCTTTTGGAGGCTAGGAAGATATTACCAGCAGGAGCTCTGTGATTTTAAAATTTCATTATAGAGATTCCAACTTTCTTTTCTCTTCCCCTAATCTTCTCTCCTTCTACTGTGAAAAGCTGCACAAAATAATAATTAGGCTGAACCTACAAGTGTGGATAGCAGGCTGCACGGGGAGCTGGGGGACCAGAGCCCACACAGCCAGCCGGGAGGCGTGCAGCCAGGCTGGTGCAGGAGGTCGGAGGGATGGCTCCATCAGAGGGGAGACTCTTCTACACCAAGGACTTGGGCATCCACTGGCGGGTTCCGTGATGCAACCGGCTTCACTTCTCCCTGGTGGGTGCAGCAGGCTGTTCCCTGTCATCACGCTTCCTGGGGGAGGAAGGGCTGCCCCTGAGGTTGCCAGGCTGTGCCCTGTTTGAGGGGCCCACGGCAGGGTGGGGGCTTGCGAGCTGGGAGGCAGAGTGTCTGCTTTGCTCTGGGGTGATTCCGTCACTCAGAACTGTGGGACCAGGTACTACCCTCATCTTTTTGTGCACGTAAAGTTACGACCTAGGAACTCTAGAGCCATGCCATGGAGATCTCCAAATGCAAGCAGGTGAGGCTGTGTCACAGCACCTGGGGCATGGTAAAAGCCTCTGTGTCCCCTTGTCCTTTCCCTGTCAGAGCTTGACGGTTGCAGTTGCTTACTATGCAATTTCTAGTTTGTTCCCTGAGGCGAAGGCTGCAACACTCAGCGGGGGCCCAAGGGAACCAATCCCGCCCTTGCAGAAACAGGGCAGTACTGGGTGGGGAGCTAGGGGGCTGCCTGAACGCTGACTGCGTGTGCCCTGCCCCTCCCAGTCCTCCCCACCGCCCCTACACTTCCCGCTGTGTTCCCCTCTTTCCTCCCGTCGTCCCTTCTCGCCTCCTCATCAGGAATCTCATGCACTAACTAAGCATCATCTAATTGGTAAATTCCAGAAGATGCCAGGTCAAGGCTGGATGAAATTAAACCTTCTCCTGCAGTGAAACATTTGTGATTTTAAAAAGGCTGCTTCTCTATTAACAAAGAATGCCAAGTTACTGGGTGGTGGATGGGAAAGGCGGGGGGAGACGTGGGGGTGTTGACAGCATTTAGAGATGCCTGCTGTGGTTCTGCCACCAGAGAATTTGGTCCACAAGGGCGTTGCCCTGGAGGTGCTGTGCCTCCCTCTGCCTGCGGCGCTTCATTGGCTCACTCGTTGTCGTCATACTTGCTGCTGTATTTATGTAGTGAGGTTCCTTTGAGGATAAGGACCCAGATTGCTGTGGAAATTTTACCCACTGTCTAAGGACCACTGAGACAGGGATTGCCAAAGATTGGGTGGCCCTTGCCTGCACCAGATTCAGAAGTGAGTTTATTCTGCTTCTGCCTCCTGTCAGGAAAGAATCTGGCTCAGGGAGCAGATTCTTCCCTATTCCTAATAAAACCCACTCACAATGCAGAGAGTAAGATCAAAAAACAACAGGAGTGGTGATCCCCCAGCAAGAGGCGGCCCCACTTGGGGGCCTCTTCCTTCCCAGGCTGGCTGGTGCAGGAGTCGGGCAGCTGCACACGCTGCCCGTGCCGTGGCTGGTCGTGGCGCTGTCCTCATGGAGCCCTCCTGCCCGGGGCGTCGTGGCCCTCTGCCCTCTAGAATGCGAGCCTTTGAGAACACTGTTTCTTTGCTCCGCTGCATGCCCGGTGCACATGCAGCCAGGAAATAGTGACCAAGGGCCCAGCCTGTGCCCCTGACCTCTCAAGGTCATTCACATGTAAGGCAGCTATACTGACCATATGGAAAAGTCCATGTCTGTAGTGCAGGTGGAAATTATAGGGGTGCTTCTTCAGTAGATAAATGAAAGTTGTAGAAGTGTTTATTTTCATCAGGTTGGAAAATTCTACCTGCAGGGCTGGTGAAGCACATTTCAAAAAGGTCCTGGTATAAGATAAAAATGGGACATCAATGATAATTAGCATTTACGGGGCACTGTCACTCCTGCTGCCTTCTGCGCCCCTCACAAGGTACCTGCCAGGTAGTCCCTGACGTCCTACCTGTTTTTCAGGTGAGGAGAGCCATTTTCAAGAGATTAGGTCCCTTGCCCAAGATCACACTGCCAAACAAACACTGGGGCTTGCGCTCCATTCTCCATCAGCGCCCAGGGGCCCTGCGTGAAAGAGGCCACTCATGTCCTCACTGCCCCACTGCCCCCTCCAAAGGAGTCTTGTCCCTGGATGGACAAGTGGCTCATGACTCGCTGACATCCTGACAAGGGCAGGTCACCCATGCAAAAGACGGCTTTCGTCCTGGAGGCCCAGGCCTCTGGGTTCTGGCTGGTCCTGGCTCAGCCGTCGTCTCCAGCATCCCAGAGGCGCCCCTGCAGACCGGGTGGATGTGCACTGCTTCCTTGCCAGGAAGGTCTTTTCTTTTCCCAGGACCAGGCCTCCTCGGGGCTCAGGGGAGCCCAGAGCTCTGGCCAGAGACTCACCTCAGTGGACCATCCAGATTCTGGGATCAGAACCCTCAGCTGCCCGGCCTCTGGCTGCTCAGGAGCCCCCATTCCTCACTGGCCCAGTGCTGTTCACACAGACCCGTCTCTGCTGGGATTCCGGAAAGAGGAAGACACTACACATTCCCACCAGCCCTGTCTGCGGAGCTGCTGCCGCCCATTGTGCATGGAAGTCTGTATCTCCAGCCTATACCGCAAAGTTCACTTTACAAGAAATCTCTTTGTCCTTCACGATATTTATTATTTAGTCATCCTTGTGGATGAGTGGCGCTTTCGGTCTTAATTCACTTTTCTTCACATAAGTGAACAAGAGAAAACGCCTTCTCATCTATTGCGCCAACAACACTGCCCTTTCTCGTGTGCAATGGTTTGTTCTGTCTGTTCCGTGGGTTAGACTGTGAGCTTCTCGAGCCCAGAGGTCAGGTCTTGCCATCT
Organism: Tolypeutes matacus; assembly: GCA_026826555.1. NCBI lineage: Eukaryota > Metazoa > Chordata > Mammalia > Cingulata > Chlamyphoridae > Tolypeutes > Tolypeutes matacus. The sequence continues at coordinate 11,450,169 of JAKSZT010054544.1, forward strand.
TCATTTCCCCGGTGTCCTCACAGCAGGAGGTGGGCGCCGAGCCCTCCACTCCAAACGCAAAACCAGGTGGTGCCCTTTCCTTGTCTGGGGAGGCTTGGAGGGGGCTGGCCCCTGGGTGTGCGTTGCAGGAGAGGGTGAGGGAACATGATTTTCCTCCCCAAGGGTCTGTGGTGATGGCTTAGATGGGGCTGCAGGGGGGCGGCGAGGTGGAGCTGTTGGAAGCTGGGCCCTGGAATCCCACCCAGTTCGGCCCCAAGTGGTCTCTGTAGCGTCTTGGAGCTCAGCCTCCTCATTCCCCAATTGAGCATGTCCACCCAGGAGGCGTGAGGGGGGTGGGTGCCCCGGGGCCGCCACATTTGCTGTGCTTGTCACTGCACAGCTCCAAGCAGCTCCTGCAAGAGGAGCTGGGAGAAGATGTGGAACTTCTAGAGAAAGGCTGCCCCTTCCGCAGGGCAGAGGGTGGGAGCAGACGTGGAAGTGTGCTGGGAACCAGGGACCGGCCAGCGCTCGCTCCAACACCAGCCCCGTCTCCAGGCTGACCGCTGGAGGCAGGCTCGGAGCAGCTGCTGCCCCACCAGGGTGCTCCTGGAGGACCCCACCGACCTATAGTTGGGGGGACACCAGATGGGAGGGGGACAGGTCTCCATGAGTTTCCAACAGCCTCGATACACCTCAGCGGTGAGGCGGGTGAGTCGGCCCACAGTCGTATTTAATTACACAGTCAGGCTTGTAACCATCACCTTCTATTGTTTCTATGCAAAAGGCCATAAAACAACAACAGGAATAATAATGCTGCTTGGCTGGCAAATAGAGGAGGGCAGGTACATTTTTCTGTTTGGAGTTTTGTAATTTAAACTCCGCCATCTTTATTTCTCCTGTCACCTAACTTTTATTGTAATCACGCTGCTCCCTTGGAGAGCCGCCATAAACCACCTCCTCTCTTCCCATGCCAGTCATAGAACTCCCGACACAGAACCCTGAGACCCCAGATTAGAGGAGGAGGGGGGTGTTTTATGGCCAGTTTGGAAATGTTGTTGCTGCAGCCATAAATTAAGAAGTTAAATTGCTCCCACATTGGACATGGATATGTGCTGCGTGGCAGGGCCCTCCCTCGAAATGCGTCATGTGCTCCACATGGGAGGCACCATGGCTGGAGACCTCAGTGGGGACCGGCCAGACAGGTCAGGGCCAGGGGCAGCCTTGGACTTGGGGCTTGAATAAGATGGGAAATGAGGCCGGAGAAAAAGGGGCCACAGAGGCTGGAATTCCATCGATGGGCGTCTTGGCGTCTGGAGGACAGCTTGGGATGGGAAGAGGGGCTGGTACTTCTCCGGGCTGGGGTGTACCCGGCACCGAGCTCAGCACACGAGTTTTACACCAACTAGGGCCTGGGGCCAATGTGGCTTTTGACCCCTGAATCCCGTTCCCAGTTCTCAGCCCACTTCCAAGCTGTTGTCTGCTTTCCTGACTGGCCTTCAACGTGATTTAGATTTCCCTTTTCCTGAGCTTCCACCCTCTCCATCCAGATGTTCCTGGTTTAGAAGGAGGAGCTTGTATGTAGACAGGGAGCTGCCTTCCTCAGGAATCCTGAGGGTGAATCTTTTTTGAAATGAAGAATTATTCTCCCCGAGGGCGCAAAACTAGCCAGCGCCCAAGCAGGACGTCAGCCGGGAGGGTGGTTTCCAATTCCCCTGCCTCCACGCGGAGGGCTGGGTGTCTACACGAGGCTCACGATCTCCGCATAAACCCCTGCTCTGTAGTGGGAGGTGATTGCACCTTCTCTGCCATCCTCACAAGGTCACCTGAAATGAAATCACGGATTGGGGAGCATTTTGAAGACTGCAAAGACATTATCCATCTAAGGCACCATTAACAAGTTGAGTGTTGTTAAAGAACCTGCATTTGCCCAATTCTTCCAAGAAAACCCAAATCAGTAAATGATGCCAAAATGGCTCTACTAAACAAGCAACCAACAAGACAGACTGACGACTTGGCTTCCTAGAACAAGTTGGTAGCAGGAGTTTATTAATCTGAGTCATGCTTATTTACACGACCCTGGCGTTTGTTCTAAGTCTCCAGCTGGCCCGTGTGTGACAAGCTAAGCTTTGCCACCCATTAGAGAACTCGCCAGGCCCCGAGGGAGATCGTTTCCCGTCTGGCTTGGTGCTGCCTTCCTTTTCCCCATCAACGCTCTCAGGGACCGTGGAGGACTGCTGACCGCAGGGTTTTAGGCTAGAGAGAGCCCGCTGCGACAGTGCCTCTGGAATTCTCACTGCAGGTGAGGGAGCTGAGCCCGGCACAGGCCCAGTCACAGCAGGATGGTGCCGGGGCCTTTTCCCTCTGCCAGGCTTCTGTGCATCTTCTTCCTCACTATTTTGGTTCCAGATGTCCATGTCTGTAAAGCAAAATGTGCCTAACACCACAAGATAAGAAAGCGTGTCTCTTGAGCCTACCTGGGGCATCCCTGGAGCGTGCCAGGTAGGTGCCCCCGTGGGGGTCGGAACGCTGCCTGCTCATCCTCCTGCAGGGTGTGGAAACAGGTTCACTTTGCTCGGCTCCAGTGAAAGGCCTCACTCTGCTGCCAGCTCCCCTGTCTAGATGCTCCATGTCCTTTGTCCGTTTATTCACTGTGGACCGTGCTCTCAAGGGGTTTCTGGGGGACATGGCAGGGCTCCATCCTCCCCCGGCACAAGGGCTTCTTACTGCGTCTGTGAATGGGTGCAGCTGGCCCTGGAGAGACTTTTCAAAGGCGGCCTCCTTTGGGAAGCCTTCCTGGACTTCTCACGACCCTCCTTGAGTGCTGACCACCTCATTCACCCTTGTACCCCTGCTGCCCGGCACCTCACCGCAGGCCAGTGATAACAATGCCTTGTCACCACCTCGAAACTGACATGCACCTGTCCAACGGCAAGGCTAGTCGCTGTGCTCAGAACGTCACGTCCGGTCTCTCCCTTGACCCCGCCGCAGGCTTACTGCTGCCAGGGGTCACCACCGGCCTCCCACCTTGCAGATGAAGAAGCAGAGGTGGCAAGCCCGCGAGTGGTGGAGCCGGGATTCGAACCAGGCAGACTGACCCTCGGCCACATTGTTTCCTAGAGAAGTGAGAATGTTAGCCGAGTGGACAGTGCAAGCTGCCATGCCGGTGGGGCCGGCAAAGAGCTCCGCGAACGGGCGCACGCCCCAGCCCCGAAGCCCGGGGCTTTCCTGAGGACTGAGCACGCAGCCAGGCCTGGGTCACTGCATAGGGACTGATGTCCCTGGAGGCCCTGGTGAGCCCCGAAAGCCCCAGGCCAGCCCCTCTTCCTTCTGGGAGAGCTGCTGGCTCCACCTCAGCCGAGGCACTGGGGCCCCCAGGGACAGCTCAGAGCCCGCAGAGACCCCAGCATCCCTTCCCTTTGTGAGAGGTTTGGCCCCCCAGCCCCGACATGGGGACCCGCAGGGACAGTCCAGAGCCCTCCTAGAGCACCCCTCCCTCTGGGAAAGCTGCTGACCCGCCCCCGAGCCCTGCCTGGGGACCCCAGCGACCGCCCTGCCCTCCGCCGGCCCCGCTCCGCAGCCGCCCTGGCCGCGCGGGCTGCCTGACGGGCCACATCCGTTATCATTAGCGCCTCCCGCCCGCAGGTACATGCGGGGCTGCCAGGCGCCGGCTGCGGCCGCGGCGCGGGCCACGCTCCACTGGCGGCGGGGCGCGGAACACCTGCTCCGGGGCTGCCCGGCCCCGCCGCCATCCTTCACATCTCACGCAACACTTGCTCTGTCAAGGCGCGGGCCGGGGGCGCGGGCGAGCGGCCCCTCCTGCGCTAAGCTGCTCGGGTTCAGCTTTTCAAAGAAGCCTCTGAAAAATCTATCCGTTTCCTATTAGCCATTCGGCCATTCTGTTAAGCGTTTAAAATGAAAGATCAAGAAAAGAAAAACTTTGCCTCAGAAAATGAACTTTTTTGGCAGTTAAGATGGGGTTGTGAAATATTAATTTCCCTAGGCATCCATCCCGCCCCGTAGAATTCGGAGATGTGTTTTCTCGGGGTTTCTCGGGCAGGGGTGGTGAAGGCCAGGTCAAGGCTCTTTGGTCTTTTGTTCTGCTCAGTGGACGCTCAGCTCTGCTGGACGAGGCTGGACCCGCCTCAGCCTCGGATCCCAGCAGGGAGTGGGGAGCAGGGGGGCCCAGGCTGCACAAACCGGCCACGCCAGCCACCGGGAGGCTGTTTCTACCGGTCTCAGCGGTAACCTCAACACGACACACACATGCAAGCAAGTGCACAAACGCACACGTGGGCACACGTGTGCACACGCATACACATGCTCGTCTCTGTTTGTTTTCTTCTAGTTGAAAAACCTTTGTGCCTCGATCAGTCTACGAGGATGAAGCCTCCAAGCAAGTGAGGATTCTCTGATGACTGCCGTGGATTTCGGCCAGGCCCTGGTCCGCCTTGGCCCTGGTGGGGGGGTCTGGTGTTCAGGGTCCTTTCCGACAGTCCTTTGGCTACATGGTCAGTCGGTGGAGGAACAAGCCAGGCTGCCCTCCCCCACCTGCTCTGCCAGGCCTTACGATGCCTACATGCTCTGACCCCACTCTCTTCCAGCACGTAGAGGATGCGGGCGCTGCCCCATGGCAAGCAGCTCGACCTACTCCTTAAACTGGTTCTATGTGCCAGTCCCCTCGGAGACGGGCAAGGAGAACGTCCGCGTTCCAGAGTTTCTGCACCATCAGCGTGGTGCGTGGTGAATGTACAAAGTGGACACTGGGCTTCCATGTCAGGCAGTGGAACAAGTGCAAGTTTGGGAGCTGGGCAGACCTTAGGCAACTCCCACTTCCGCTGCATTTATCTGTAGCCTGTTTCCAGACAAGCTACCTCTGGGCCTTGCTTTCTTCTCTGCAGATGGAGATACTGCCGGCTCCATCTTCACGTTACTGTGAAGGTTTAATGAGCTCATGTAGGCAGAGGATGCTCAATAAACAGGAGCTCCTCTCCCCTGTTTCCTTAAAGGTGAGCTGCCTCTCCCAGCCTCTCCATTAGGCCTGTTCTCAGGAAGGAATCTGGTATCGGTCTTTTACAACTTAGCCTGGGTTTAAAAGGAGGCACTATATCCCCAGTGGGAATTTAGATTTTGGGATTTCCCCGTGCTGAGTAACAAAAGCTGTTCCTCCTGTGAGCTGGTAGGGGTTAGCCCTCTGGGTTGGTGGGCAGGAGGCTGAGCTCTGAATGAGCTTTAGTTGAACACCTGAGGCTTAAAGACAAACTTGGAGAAGTCTGGAGAAGATGATAAGGGGAGTGGGCAGGAAGGGGTCCTAAAGGGTGGCCCTTTGCAGGAGCAGGTTCCCAATTGCCCAGTGGCCCCAGACTTCCTTTTCAACTCCATATGCCCAATTGCCTCTCCCATCTGTCCCAGTGGATTCCCTAATCTATTCCTCATTTCCTGTTTCGATATGGTAAAAAATGGATTACCTTGAGAGTAAAATTCAGCAGATAAATGTTGGATGAGAGATGTCGGCCTGACATGAGTGTGTGGGCTTCTGTGGGTGTGTGTGTGCATGTGTATGTATGAGCGTGCAAGGGTGTGTGTGAGAGAGAAGTCACGAGAGAAGCATGAGGAGTCAAACGACAAATGCCTGCCAATGACCACAAGGCTTTCTTTGACTTCTCAGGTGCATTGTCAAGCGTTTAAAGGGAATGCATGCTCCTTTCATTGTCTGGATGCTTGTCCGACTCGCTTTGAGAGCACGTCGATTTCCTTCTCTCTGCCTCATCACTCACCAAACATTGTGCTCAAGGAGGTCCCATGTTGGGTGCCTGAGGTTGGGGAAGTAGTGGCTTGGGGAGGGTAGAACACCAGCAGACATTCCCATGAAACCGACCCTCGCCTTTAGGCCTTAGCTCGCCCACAGTGGAGACAAGGAAGGTGAGGAGCACACTTGGATTTTGCTGTAAACTGCTTTTGGATTCAGATGTGAAATTCATGTGGCCTGTTCTTGGTAGTCTTGACTTGGCAAGAAAGAACCCTATTCCTTTCAAGGCACTGGAATGACTTTAACACACAAATCACTGCTTTGCTTTTGCTTTCCATTATCACATTTTTATTTATACTATGCTAAGTTCAAAAAACTTGGGGAGGGGGGTCCCCCAGCACTTAGCACAGTGCCTAGATTACAGGAGGCAGTCAAGGACGATGCATCAAACTGATGAATGGAACCTCCTGGGACCTTTGCTTTCTAAGCCCTAACTTAAGCACATCTGATGTGGGCGAACTTCCCCAAGACCTCAGAACAGGAAAGGTTGGGGTGCGGGCACTTTCCTAGCTTTCTCAGGCTGCATTCATAGGAAATGGCCACTGAAATGGTTGGGCCATTTTAGCAGGTATGTTTTTCTTCAAAATCCACTCTGGTTTTCTCTTACTGCACAATGAGGTCAGAATTAGTGAAATTTTGTTTAGAAACAGAAGTGTTTTGGTGTTTGCTCAAAAAGTAGCTGTTTTCCTGCAGTCACATCTTTTTGTCGTGTATGTGTGTGTGTGTGTGTGTGTGATTCCTAAAATGGGAGTCAGAAAATTCAACCCTTCTGCAAAGGTGATGTAGGGAAACTGGCCCCCAGCCCAGGTCGGACCTCTTCCTCCTTCCGCCTTGGGTGCGCTGAGTTTGCCGGCCCTGCTCTAAGACGCACCTCACCCCGCTTGGCTTCAACAACAGAAATTTACTGGCTCACAGTTTTGGAGGCTGGAAATCCAAAATCAAGGCATCGGCAGGCCATGCCTTCTCCAAAGTCCGTCGTGTTCTGGCGGCAGCTCGATCTTGGCCCCCATCACATGTGCTCTGTCTCCTTGGTCCTTCTACTTTGGTAGAAGACAGAAGTCTCCTGTCTCCTTGCACTCTGGTGTCCAAATTTCCTGTTCCTATGGATAAAGGCCCACCCGCAGGCAGTTCAGCCTCAACTAAAGAGGATCTCGGAGACAAAGTTTACGAGTGAGATGTACCCACAGGGACAGGGATGGGGTTTAGGACTTGAACGTGTCTTTGTGGGGGACCTGACGCAACCTGCTAAGTACATCAACCACTTGGGGCTGCCCTCGCTGTACCCTCTGCAAGTTCCCACCTCAGGGAAGGTGGGGGAGCCAATTTCCACCTGTGGATGACAACCTGGAGCCCCAAGGCAGGGCCAAGGCCCAAACCCATGTCTGCCTCCTCCACGTCGGGCCTCTGGCCAGGCTTGCACGGCACAGTGTGGCAGCCTCTTTGCCTTTTGCATCTTCCCCCAGCATCAGAGGCTCTGGGGGCTTCTCGGCGGCTGCTGCCTGGGCTGGATGTGACCCTCGTGGTGACCGTGATGTCCTGCCTGGCCGTGTGGGCCAGCCCACTCCTCCAGAAGGCTCTGTAAGAAGGACCATATTGCAAGGGCGGTACCAGCCCTGTCTGTTCCAAGAGCTGCCACTCCAGCCCCATCTTATGGATGGATAAGGCGAGGATATTAGGAGAAGGAACACGTGTGGCCACCAGCTGTGTTGTCCCAGAGCCAGGGCTGGAGCCCTGGCAGTCTGGCTCTGTGCCTGCTCTCGTCACGCAGCTGGGGAGGGTCTCGGAAGGCGAGAGCCTGGGGTCTCTGTAATTGCCTCCCAGGCTGCATGTTGTTTTTGGAATCATTTGCAGTTAATTTTGGGACTTCCTTGTTTTCAAAGAAGGTTTCAAAAGCCATGCTTTGGGAACAGGAGGGATTCTCTTTGGAAACCCAAATCCTGTGGCCAGAGCAAGTTGCCTGGTCAATTGTTCATCTCCCCTGCCCCCACTCCCCCGCCTGCTGCCCCCAGCAAGAGGGCAGTGTGGGCAGGTGGCCCGAGCTGGGGTTCTGCAGGAACTCACGTGAGGCAGGCCCTACCCCACATGCCTGCCCACGAGCCCAGGAGCATCCTGTCCACCACCCCTGCTATCCCCAACTGTGTTCCCAAAAGGAAGACGAAATGGGAAGTTAGAAACAGACTTGCCCACCCCTAAGCCCTTTCACAGAATGGATTTGGCAGGTTATCTGCCCAGATCAGCCCATGGTAGAGACTGGACTTTATGGGAATAAAAACAAATAATTGAGGGGGAAAAAAAAGATTTATTGGTACAAACTCTGGCTTGTTTCAACCAGTTCCTGAGGAAGCAGGGGAGGGCTGGGTAGGACTCCTGCTTCCCCACAGTGTCATCTGGCTGCACGTCAACAGCCTGCACTTCTTCCCTGTCTCTGAGCTGAGATAGAGTCCCTATGCATTAGCAGAATTCCTGGACAGGCCCTCTGTGCGTTCACTGCTTCCGAGCATTCTAGAGAGAAAACAGAGCAGCTGCAGGGCTGCGTTTTCTTAGCCCAGAGTCTAAGCACCTTCTCCCCCGAGAAGCTGCATGGGGGCGAGCCGGCCGATGTTTTTGCTGTGTGGGGGGCGTAATCTCTCTGGCGTGGCGGGTCAGTGGGGCCGAGCAAAGGCCGGCATTAATCGACAAATTAAAGCCGGTGAGCACCGGGCAGGTGAGAGGAAATCTCTGAGCTTGATCAAAAACATGTTTCAAGACTAAATAATGGACGATGGGGAGGCCCATCTGTAAATTATACAGGAAGCCTCTTCCACAACTGATTCTCCCTGACAGTTTTACTGGAGTCTATGAAATGAGTATTAAAGATGGGATCTGCAGCCTCCTTTCCAGGAATTCCAATCTGGTTTCAATAAGATGGAAACACTGATTGGAAGTGAAGCTGCCTTCCGGTTTTGCCTTTGGCTATTAGGTGCTCATTCGTGAAATGACTGAATTCCACAACTACTTTTAATATTCACCTTTTGAGCTCATCTCCTGCCCTGGACACATTGGAATGATTAAAATAGCACTGGGCCCCCATGCTGAGTGCTCGCTAACATAAAACAGCCTAGGTGCTGAAGACAAATGAGTCCCTGGTAAGTCCATTCTTTCTTTGCATGAAGTTGCTTTGCTGCACATCGAGGGCGGAATAGTAATAGTCAAAAAAATTAAATAAAATAATGTTCCCTGAGTGGATGCCTGGGAGAAAAGATTAAAGTTTGGTGCAAGGCAGAACTTGTTCTTTGCGTGGGATTGTTCTGGATGTACTGGTTTCCGGGCTCTTCTGCTTAGATCCGCAGTAGCAGCCTGGGCTCTGGGCTGGACATCCTCCCCTGGGCCTCCTCTCGGCCAGCCATGTGTACTGAGCTGCCCTGGGGTTGGCCCTCCCCAGCAGGGGGTGGGACTGGCCTGAGCCCCCAGTCACCTTCCACCTCTCCCCTGGCCCCCATGCCCCCAAGGCCCATCCTCAACAGGATGCCAAGAGTGCCACCAAGTAGAGGGGGTTAATTGAGGGGTCCTTCCTACCCACCCCAAGAAAGCCCTTGCCCTCCTGCTCTAACCAGTGAGACAACTGGCCACAGGTGTGTTTTCTACCTGACTTCTCTCCTATTGCTGGGCCAGAGATCCCCAGCCTCTGATGGCAGGGATGAAAACCTTGGCAGGTCTCACACTATCACCCCCAGCATTTATTCAATGAAAGCTATTATGGGATTTTCAGCGGGGAAAAATGGGCCAATGATTTTGGAAGATGGGACACTGCTGGGGAATGATGTGTTTTGAAATGGTGAATTTCTGTGAGGTTGCAAATGTTACTTTTTTATATGCAAAATTCATGTTTTATTTACCCTAATCATCTCCAAAATCATGAAAGTAGCTTTCGTGCATTTAATTGAGTGTGAAATTTTGTTGTACATGTTGTTTTCATTTGATCATAACTCAGCAGCCTGTGTTTTGGCTTTGTAAGTCTGAGGATGTGGAACACATGTCTACCTGTTGAGTCTGACCAAGATAAATTCCTTTTCTTAGCACGATGGACAAGGCACACTCATGCTTTGGAATTAAAGATGTTTTTCCTGCTCAACAGGTGTCCTCTCCTGAGCCAACCAGAAAGTAGAGTGAGATGAGCAGTCCCCAGCGTGGCTTCCCTTGTCGAAGAAAGGCCGCGATGGTGCCAACCCTGTTAGATGGAGCCGAGGACTTCCTTGGCAGCCTCGCCCCCTGGGTACTGTCTAAAAATCGGAGACATTAGGTGTCATTCTCAGTGTAGAAGACGGCGGCATCTGCGAGCACTTGCTGTCCACTATGGTAGCCACTGGCCACCCGCGGCTCTTTAAATTTAAATGAGTTAAAATTAAATACAACTTGAAATCCAGTGCCTCGATCATACTAGCCACACTTCAAATGCTCAGTAGCCACATAACATTAGTGACTGCCATATTGGAAAGCGCAGACATAGAACATTTCCATCATCACAGAGAATTCTATTAGCCATGGCTGGGGCAGAGTTTTATCATGATCCTTAGAAAATCACACAGAAGACAGGATCTCATTCCAGACCAAATTTAATTGAAGCCCTAAGGTGAAAGAGTGGGCTGCTTGGCTGTTTATAAACTTTGATGTAACTGGAAATTTCCCATGTGGAGCCAAAGAGTAAATCGGACCCAGAATGTTTTAAAAATGAGGTTGGCTAACGATGGTGCTGCCAAAAATCTGTGACGGATGGGAACAGGATGGAATTCTCAAAAGTTCCAATATCCCAGTGCTCAAGTCCCAGATTTTAATGACACAGGAAAAATGTTTCTCATTTTCTGCAACATTATTTTTTGTTTGGTAACTCTGAGAAGTCTCCTGATAAATTTGTTGGTACCCTACTTCCAGGGAAGCATCCTTCCGCAGGTCCTGCCTGGGTGTCAGGCTGTGGCTGGGTGACGAGCTGGGAGATGCTTCATCTCTTTGCACAGAGATTGTCTTTTCAACATTGCAGTTCACAGAGCACGTCGGCGCAGCCCTTCCCTGCTCTTCCTTTGAAGGCCAACGATCTGGACTTAAGCCAGTTTTAAGCCAGCTCCAGTGTCTGCATCCACCCTGCCTGGTGGCTGTCCCAGTGGGCCTCAGCCTCCAAGGACTTCCCTTCTCTTCACCTGCCTGGAACGAGCTGCACAGAGGTCAAGGCAGGGATCCCCCTGACGTCAGGGCTTGCGGAGCCCAGGTGAGTCAACGTACCTGGTGAAGGCATGTGGGGCGTGGGTGCCATCTGCGGGGTCTGTGGCACCGATACAGTAGCAGGACTTTGATGAGGGTAGACAGGATCGGGGAAGGCCCAAGAGAGCAGCTGAGCCTTGAAGATCACTTTCTTTGTTAGCTAGTAGTCACGGAGCACCTCTTGGCTTCCCGGAATGTGCTAGGCACTTGTATAGGGTTCCTTCCAATTACTGCAACCAACCTTGACGTTAGTGGTGATCTCTGACATGCACATGAGGGATGGAGGCTGCTAGGTGACACCTAGTCCTAGGGCCTAGAGCTCAAGGACAGCTGCACTCAGACCCGAAGCCAAGGCCCTGAACTCTAATGCTGAGTCCTACGCAACACCGCGCCGCTCTGAAGGGCGGGACTGGTTCGTCAGGGGACACTTAATGAGCAGGCCTACTGGGACCAGGCTCTCCCCAGCCTGACGGAGCCCCCCAGGCCAGCCAAGGCATCAGCTTGGCACCAGCAGCTGGCAGTGGATGGTGCTGGCTGTTCTCTGATGTGGACGAGCAATCCCAGGCCTATCTTTGTGCCAGACGTGGGGCTATTTCTTATGGGGTCGGAGAGCTAGTCGTCATATCCCAGGCCCGTGGGCCCAGAGACGGCCTCTGGGATCCCCTCATCCCATCCCATTCAGTCGCCAGAGGCCAAAGAGGGTAGACCAGGCCAAGGTCACTCAGAGCCAGAAGGAAAACCCAGGAATCCTACCATGACTCTGCCTAAGAGCCGACTGGAGGACCAGCCTGGGGTCAAGAGGCCACGGTTCTCCTTGGCAATGGCTCCCCAGGGCATGGAGGGGGCTCTAGGGGGGCCGTTGCCAGCCAGCATTCACATCCCAGCCTCTTCTGGTGGGCTTTTCCCCATGCACTGCGAGGTCTGAGTGCCTGGAGGAGAAGCTCTGGGCTGAGGGAAGGGCAGAGCCCTGGGCAGGACTCTACCTGCAAAGGTAAAGCATGCTGGGTGGGGGCTGGAGAGATTTTAGAGTGCCTGGAAACCCTGGGCCGCCCAACAGCTGGCTGTGTGCAACCCAGGGCTTTATCTTACCAACGGGAACACCTAGAAGCAAAGCAGTTTTTACTGCAGCACGCAGTGCACAATTTGCTGCTCTACTTTTCAGTTTTATTTTGAATTACACAAGGAGAGGAGGATCGTTACCGTCTGCTTTAGCCTCTGGGGTTCTTTATCCAGTCCTAGAAATTGGAGAATATTTAAATCAATCCATTGTTGACATGATAATGCTAATGCTGTCTGTACCTACTTCCAAAAGCTGTCTTGATATTTATTTGCAGCCCCCCCAAATCAGTACAGACTTACACCTGTGCCTCAGTGTGACCCAAACTTTGTACTGCTCATCACAATGGCACTTCATTGTCATCGTTTAGTTGTCTGCTCTCCCCACTTTATGGTAAACGCTGCGAGGGCAGGGATTGGGTCCCGCTTGCTCCTTTCATTTCCAGTGCCTGGAACGAGCCGGGTACTGGGACAGCTCCCTGGTGTATGTTGCAATGAAGAGCAGGTTTTGCCATCATCTGCTTGGTGTCCGTGGGGCGAGGACACTTTGCACTGCATCTGTGGGAGACCCTCTGGGCTAAATCGATGGCTTCTGTTTGCTCCTGCCTGGATGCCACGTGTGTCCTCGGCCGGGGTGGTGGGGCCACAGTGCCTCACGGTCACCTGGTGGACCTGGCTCCCCAACCCACTCTTTCTCTCCTGGTGCCAGCAAGTGTTAAGAGATGCTGCTGACACCTGAATGCTGTCAGGGGCAAGCCTGCCAGGTGCCCCCTGCCAGGTGGTCTGGCATCAGCTCCCGTGCTCTGCAAGGCGTCCCAGCCCCCAGCTTGCAGCCACTCCAGGCTGATTGAGGCTGAGCGTGCCTTCATACAGGCTTTCTCGTTTCTTTGGAAGGCCCTCCCATTTCCTCTCCAAATGACTCTGGCTTCTTCTTTGAAGCAGTGTATGCCAGTGCAGGGAAGAAAGCAAGGAATGGAAAATGCAGCTGCGGCCTGCTTCCAAGCAAAGGCCCCTCCGCCTTCCAGGGACTCTGCTCGGCAGGACTCTCCGGACAACGGGCTGGGGGGTGGGGCTTCGGGGGGAGGGAGGGGGCGACGGTGTCCTCTCCAAAATCTTTCTCCACAGTAAACACTGCTAACTATCAACTCATAAAACATATCAGCTGGGTTTATTACTTTTACCCATCTTTCCAATTGTGCTATAAAATAAAGGCAGATGCCATTTTAAGATCTTATTATTGCCAAGGGCTGACTTCCCCAGCAGCACCTGCTTAGCAGCAGTCTGCTGGTTTATGGCCTCTGCTTTTATAGGTGACAGTTTAAGGTGGCTCTTCTCCGGTTACAGAGAGTTCTTCCTGATGGTGCAGAAGCGCCGCGCGGTAGGTGGGCTCCGGCTTCTGTCGGCGATATCGAGGCAGGGTCGCCGGTTCACCTGGGTTTTACGTTGACAGCTTCGCCGCACACATCAGGCCTGCCAAATGCTCTGCCATTAATTTATGATTTAAAGTAATTAACTTTGGCTGATTAAAGTAATTATTTCAAGTGCATTGCACTCGGGCCCAAACGATGCGCGCGTCCCCTCTCCGGTTTGAGCTCGCCGCGTGCCAAGTGCTTAAACGCTGCAGCGGGGATCTCCGGGTGGCTTCTGCCCGTCTCCAGGACCTGCCGCCACTATGGCTGACTTGTGCTAACTGCTCATTCCAGTGCCGGATGCTGAGCGCTGAGACAGCGTGAAACCGTCACCCGGTAAACAAGACAAGCTTCAGCCTGGTGACACGGATGCCAGTGGAAGCTGCGTAAAGGGATCTTGCCTCCAGCCCCCTAGAGGGATCGTGTTTCTGCGCTCTCTTGCTCAGCCTCAAACAATGGACAGCTTCATCTGGCCTCCCCGAGAAGGCAGACAGAAGCACAGCGGGAACTCAGCCCCGTGGCCCTAAAATCACCCGCGGCCCTGCACAGACCCTCCACGGGCACCTCACCCCCACCCCGGAGGGAGCTGGAGAGGGCAGGGCCGGCCAGTCACTTTGCAGGAGGAGTCTGACTGTTTGGGGAAGTTTCCAGAAGGTAATGGAGAGAGAGACAGAGAGGAAGGTCTGGAAGGCGGGGGCTTGCCCTGCTACTTCTCATCAAAGGTCTGCCCTTAGGGGTGGCAGCCCCTCCCAGGGAAAGCAGGGAATCCTGCTCTGGGGGGTGGCTTCCCCCAGCAGGGAGGCTGCGGGGAGAAGTGGAGGAACCACGCAGGGGATGTCTCAAGGCCAGAAAAACCCTTCCGAATCCCACCTTCCTCCATCTCCCTGAGGGGAGATGAGCCCAGCCTGGCCCCAAGTAGAGCAAGCAGGCAATTTAGGCAGGGCACTGTGGATGGACAGAGTGCCCAGGCCATGAGGCTGAGCAGACACGCAGGCCTCCTTCCCCGCTGTGAAATCCTGCAAAACAGTTCTCGTTGCAACTGCTCCTGTTTGCTGTGCACCTTACTGAGTGGGGGGCCGAGCTTGTGCTTGGTAGAGATGCCCCTGTCAGGTCTTCCTAGTGGTCCTAGGGGGCATCACTTTACCCCCATCTTCCAGGCGAGACGCCCAAGGCCCACGGAGGAGAGGCACCAACCCAAGGTCACTTAACATGCCAAGCCAGGACTCAAATCCAGGTCCTTCTGCTTCCAACATTCTAGAAATATGGTTGCTGTTAATTTCTGTCTTTTTACCAATTTTACAAAACTCTGAGGGCACAGTGGCCTCTTTTGGAGATCTCCACATAGGAATGGCTCACATTTGCTTTGGGAAGAGTCATGTCTCCTTGTGGTACCTTAATTTTCTCACCTACGAAATGGGAATCATCTCAGCTGCTCTGGGGCCAGATGGGGTGAGAGTGACAGGGTAACTACTAAATGCTTTGAATTCTGGAAAGATGGACATTGCAGGAGTAACACTCTGTGCTAGTGCTTGTTGCTATTCTGGGGGCCGATTGGGGAATAAACTTGAACTTTTATCTATCCTTTTAGTAATTATTGCAAGGCCCTGGGCTTTCAGTGAAACCACAAGGAAATCTAATTTTGCATGTCATAAAGTGCCTGATGGGCAGTGATCTCTGGCAAACGATATTTCTGCTTAATGCTGTTGAGGAAACATCACTGAGAAATAACGATGCCAAGAACAATCGTGCGAGTTGGCAGCCGCCCCGCGCTGCACGGTGGCCCGGTCGTAAACAACCCACTTCACTTTCGGGGTGAATTAAGTGTTCTTACAGGGTGCGTGGGAGCACGTAAGAGGGAAGTGTTCCCCGTCATCCAGAAGTCTGAGCTGCACCGGGAGGGCCGGGCAGATGCCATGTCCCCTGGCCTGCATCTCGGCACGGCGCCAAGCGTGGAATCCCAGGCTGTGATCCAGCCGCAAGTGGGCAGAGCTGCGGCGCCTCAGAAAGGAGGTCTCCAGGGCACTGCGCCCCGCGGCCCCTGCTGGCGCTGCCCTGACCTAACTGGGAGTTCTCTATGCCCAGAGCAGCCTGCTGCTTTGGCAGAATTTTGAGGACCTGGAACCAAACGGAATAAAAAAGCTAGAATGTCAATCGAGAAGAACTCGGAGAAGGACAGTCACAGGATTGGCTGTCTTGCCTGCAAGGCGAGGTGCTGCTGGCGTGCATAGAGCCTCTTTGGCCTGATGGAGAACCCAACAGCCAGCAGTGAAAGGGGCAAATGATTTGGTCCATGGACTAGTGCAGTTTAGAGGAGGCTTTTGTTTGTTTCCCTCTCTCTACTTGATTGACTGATTGCTTTGGATAAAAAGTAGGAAAACAAAACAACGTTTTAAAAAAGTTGGTTTGCAACCCAGTTTATTTAGCCTGACTTGTCCATGTGGCTTGGCCTGGCTTGCTGGGAAAGCTGCAGACATGGCAGACACAGCCCCAGGATCAAATTCCAGCCTGGCCCCAAAAAGCCGAGTGACGGTGGGCATGTCCTGCGACTCTCCCAGCCTCAGTGTCCCCAGGGAGTACTGTCTTCATTCCTTGGGTGTGAGCGTTAGCAATGCCTGGCAGGAGCTGGTGAATGGCCCACGTGCAACAAGCGGCAGCTGCGGGTCGAGGTATGGTTTGTTATCATTACCGCAAATCCCGGTTATCATCTTGGCAAAGCCAGGCCCAATGGCCTAACCTGGCTCAGCCCCTTGGAAACCACCCCAGGGGTGCCCAGAAAAAGGAGGAAGGGGGCAGAAGGAGGGGACTGAGCCCAGATCCACCGTGTGTTGTTGAAGGGGGCAGCACACACGGGGCGGCAAGCCCTGGGACCAGAAGGTGAGGCACGGAGAGCTTCGGTGACATTCTAAAACTCTTCACTCTTTCCTGACCCTAAAGGTCCATTCATTCGACACGTGGAGGACCAGCTGGCCAGGGACAAGCCAATCGTGGGACCACAACAAACCAAAAGGTGACGCCCTTGCAGAGAGAACACTTGGAAAGCAGAGAAAAGAGGGAACAGGAAAATCTCTTATCCCTGCTCCCAAAGACGTTCCAGACTGGGTAATAGTAAGCTTCCCTGGACTCGGACTATAGCTGCAATGTCATCTCCTGCTAGATCCATTTAGCCACCAGGTCATGGGAAACACACAAACCAGCCTTCGAGAACACCCTTGTCGTGTTACGGGAGCACTGAAACTCACTGACCCTATTCACAGGAGGTTTGATATAAGGAGAGAAATTACAGCCCCAAAGATAGCAGGTCCCAACCCCTGGCAGCTGAGTTACATTATACAGCCCAGACTCTGCAGATGCGATTTGATTAAGGCTCTTAAGATCAGGAGATTATCCTGGATTTTCTGGGGAGCCCTAAATGCAAGCCCAGGTGTCCTTTAGGGAGCAGAGGGAGATTTGGCAGGGACAGAAGGGGAGGAGGCCCGGTGACCCCGGAGGCAGAGGCTGAAGCCTTGCAGCCACAGTCAAGGCACCCCTGGGGCCATCAGAAGCTGCCAGGGGCCAGGCCCATTCTCCCCGCGGGAGTGCAGCCCTGCCGGCACCTCGACTTGCCTCCCGGGAGCTGATTTCGGACTTGTGGCCTCCAGAACCGAGAGAGAATAAATTCCTATTGTTTTAAGCCTCCCAGTTTGTGGTTGTTGGTTAGGGCAGCCCCAGGGAGCTAATGCGGTAGGTGAATGGTTTTATTAGTCCACCTGAACAGGTGGGCAGGATGGAGCCATTTGCTAGCCTGGGTGTCATGGGAGGCAACTGAAAGGTTCTTGCCAAAAGATAAACGAGAGAAGGAGCAGATGAATGAATGCCTTGTGATTACGTTAGAAACCAGGAGGCGCTTTGTTTTCAGTCACGGCAATGACACGGATTCATTTATTTTCCAGCAGGCAAACTCCACCGGTCAGGTCAAAGCCCCCTGGGCCGGGGCCTTACCCCTGTCTCCAGTGCTGCCCGAGCTCACCCCAACGGCCACGCGGGCCATCTGCTCTTATTTTATGTGGACACAACAAGGAGAAGGGTCCAGGCAGGTGTCCCCTGGAGCAAGCCCACAACAGGTAGGATGAGAATAAAAGAAGAGAGCGAACTGGAACATGGCCACGGCCTTCCAGCTCATTCTGCATCCTCTTTTCCTTTGTCTTATTTTCCGTGGAAAGAAGCCTTTTGGGTGGTGTCTGGAGAAGACGGCTTTCTTCGAACTCCCAGTTCCTCAGTTTGGCCAAGGAGAATTTTCCCAGGGCCATCCCCGCGCCCACAGCTGCACAATGGGGTTTTTCCACAGGTATAAAGCTTACCTGGACAGGTACATAAAGCACCTAGCATGTCTGCCCGGGCACTCGACACCTGGGCAGCGATTACTATTCTGATAATGATTATTCACCCAGGGCTGCTCCCTCCTTATTTGCATCTGCCTGGTAAAGACCCCCCAAGGGCAGGCCTTGGGGACGAGCCCGGATATGGGCAGGGGCTGCCTCCTGATTAGGGGCTGCTGTCTCCCTGGACCACACCTGACAGCTTGTTCTCTCTGTTGGGGGCCTGAAGGCAGCAAAAGCCATTAGGAGCAATTTGTTGTCACCAGGCAGGTCTGCTCCCCCTAAACTGTTATCAATGAGCTTGTCAACCCAAGGCCTAACCTCCTCTGTTCTTTTCATCTGTTCTCCCCCCGGAGGCCTCTCCGGAGCCCACAGCCTTCTCCCAGGACCTGCAACAGGCTGCCATACACCTGTTTGGCTGGAGGCTGGGCCCGGGGGTCTGGCCGTGGCAGGGAGAGAGCCCTGAGCTGCCGGCCGCCTGGCTCCCAGAGCGCCAGCATGTCAGGATGTCAGATGACGGTGGCTGGAGCTGCAGCTGGTACATCAGCCTGTGCCAGGGGCCTGGCGTGCCTGCCACATGCGTTCACGCGTCTGCTATCCCCAAAGAGCTCCACGGGGCTGCGGCTATGGCTGGGAGGGAGCTGGCCTGGTCCTGAGCAAGAGTTTCGGAACGGTCACCTATGGTCTCACTCCAACATCCCCAAAGCTCCTGTGAACATGGAGGGGTGGAGAAGTGAGATCGGGAGCTGCTCAGGCCCGACTAAGCCATAACCGGTAAAGAATTAGGAAACAGGGCCCACTTCCTGGCTGCTTTCAGAGTCAGTCTGCTGGGCTAACGGGCCCAGAATGAGAGGCAATGGAGGGAGTCAGTTGGGTGGGACAAGCATCCAAGAAAGGGCCCCGAGAAAGAGTCTGTGGCCTGGCAAGGAAGTGAGGGGTCTCCGGGTTACCCCGGCCAAAACTGGATTGCTCTGACATTTAGGAGGCGTGAGCAGGAATGTCACCAAGTGGAGGGTCCCTCTCCATTGCTTTTATTAAATCTCTCTTTAAGCAAACATGGTGCCCAAAGTCTTGGGAAACAAATCCAGGAGGTGGGGTTTTGTCAGTGAGGCCCCTTTCCAGCAGTCCAGCCACAATGAGAAGAGTGTGGGTGTCGAGCCCACGGGCCTGGAGGAAGCTACGTGCTGCCAGGCGTCCCCAGGCGGGTCCCAGCGACCGGGTGGAGCAGGCCTGAGCAGCAGGGACCTCCCAGGTCACTGCCAGGTTTGCAGAGCTCCTCTCCTCCTGACAGCCTGCAGCTTTACTGGCTGTGCTTCGTCCCATCCCCAGGAGGGGAAACTGAGGCTCAGTGCCTCCCCAGCCAAGAAGGTGCCAAGGCCACGACCTGTCATGGGGTCTTTTGGTGGCCCTGGCTTCTTTCAGCCTTGTGCTTTCTCTGCTCTGCAAGCAAGGTGGCTTTTAAAAAATCCTGTTTATTAAGTCCCCACTGTGAGGTAGGTGCTGTGCAGACGGCAGGTGTGGGGGCTTGGAGCAGAGCCCACCTCTGAGTGTGGCCTGTTGCCTGGAGATCCCAGAGGGCCAGAGGCTGGGCCGACAGGAGTCGCGCAGAGGCTGAGGCTGGGTCGGAGAGCTTGGCGCTGCCCTCCAGGGGGTCTAGTGCAACCCCGGGAGCTGCCGCTCCCATGAGGTCCGGCCAGGCCCTGAGCGCAATCCTGCAGGGAACCTCTGTCCAGTGCGAGGAGCTAGGTGAGGGGACGTGGGGGGCGGGGAATGGGGCACCCCGAGAGAGGGCTGGCTGCAGCATCAGGAGCCGAGGACTTTCTTCCCACAGACCTGCCCCTGTCTTTGTCAGGTATCCTGACCAAGTGGGTTTGCTGTGCCCGAGTTCTGCCCCAAACACGCTCTCCTGGTGGAGGAGGCCTTGGAAGAGCCTCTTCAGGCACCATGGTGTAGGAAGGGGGAGCGAGGGCATGGGGCTGGCTCCGCAGAAAGATGCGGGGGGCAGAGGACGTCTCCCCATGGAAGTCCTCTTCTGCTCCATAGCCAGGCATGTGCCCAGGTGCCCAGGCTGATAGCCAGGTGCCCAGGTCCACAGCCAGGTTTCCAGGCCCATATCTGGGTCCCCAGGTCCATATATGGGTTCTCAGACCCATAGCCAGGTTTCCAGGTCCATATCCAATTTCCCAGGCCCATATCCACATTCCCAGGCCCATTGTCAGGATCCCAGGCCCAAATCCAGATTCCTGGACCCACAGCAGGCTTCCCAAGGCAACACCTGGACAGCTATTGTTTTTCTAACAATGGTTATTTACCCAGTCCTGGTAAAGGCCCCATAAGGGCAGGCCTGGGGACCAGCCCTGTTCCCCGACTCCTCAGAGCAAAGAGACCTTCATTGTAACTCCTGACAAGGCTGCGATGAGCTGGAAGGGCAGGGAACCCCATCCCACCGCTGGCCCTGGGGCTGATGCTCGGCTGGATTAAGGCACTCTCCCCTCAGGGCACTGTCTCGAGCTTCTTAAGAAGTTGAATGGGCACTTCTGGAATCTTCCAGCTCTCCTACAGCCTCCACGCACGCTGAGAGTGACTCAGCAACCCCAGAGATGGTGGCTCCCACGGAGGAAGCTCTGAAAGGGCCTTGGCCTCCTGAAATCAGAGCCTCTATGTGAAATTCTGGAGCACCTGGGCCCTGGAAGAGTGGCCACCTCCTCACGGCAGATGGCACCGGGCTTTCTCACCCAGGTCTGGCCGGCCCAGCAGCAGAAGGGGCAGCTGGTCTCCTTCTCCCCTTTCCTCTTTCCTTCTGGACAAAGACCATTATGCTAATTGGGGCCATGGGTCCAGGGCTGCCCACTGCCACCTCTGCAAAGCAACTGTGAGTGATGCTCAGCCCCAGAAACCTGGCGGCGGCTGCCCTGCAATTACTGCACTGACGCCCGACTGCAGGCCCAGACAGCTGCGAGGAGCGGGGCCTCCGCGGGTCCATCTGGAGTGTGCGCCGCGAGCCAGTTGTCTGACTTCCAGCAAGGTAGATGGGGCTGCTCCAAACACAATGCATGCCCTGTCTCTGCAACCTTGACCTCTGGCCCCATCAGATCGAGGGTCAGGGTCAGTTTGAAAGAGATGGACACACGGCCTGCACCCCTCAAGGCCTTTACGTGATTCCGTGGCCTGCCTGTGCACACGTACACTTGCAAAAGACCCTCTAAGGAATTTCAGGAGAACGTCCTGCTCCTGGGTCCTGGGTGTGAAGTGCCAAGGTCTGTGTCCAAATTTCCCTCTTCCTAGAGGGACACTGGTCATTTTAGACTCAGGGCCCACCCTAACTCCAGTATGACCTCATCTTCGCTTGATTATGTCTGCAAAGACCTTGCTCCCTCTGCCACAGGTAGACATGTATTTGGGGGACACTCTTGAAGCCAGTGCAGCCCCTGATGGCATTTTGTCCTCCAGGGCTTCTCAGCTCAATCTTGGTGGCTGCTCAGCGGTCACACCCACTCCTAGTGGCCTGGAGGTGGCAGGCGATGTCCATCCTCATGGTGGCCCTGCTGCCCTGGTCTTCCCCTCTCCAGCTCCCCTGGCTATGGCGTAGAAAGGTCAAGGCCAGGCCTCTGAAATCAGGCAGATCTCAGGGAGGCTGGGAGATCCCAAAGAGCAGGAGGTAGCGAAGAGGAGGGAGGGTCTCCCATTCTGGCTTCCAAAGACCTGAGGCAGATGGCTCCATCCCCTCCTTCCCCAACCCCGCCCCCGGCCTCTAATGCCACCTGGAAACATGTTCCGGAGGACACAGAAGCCCCATGACTAAGCTTGTGCTCAGGTGACTTAACTTGAGTCTGTGAAAATGCCCTTTTGCCTCTTTTGTGTTTTTACTCGTGGAGCTGCCCATTCTTCTTTGTCAGGGAAATCACTTTTGGCTTTGGAATGCTGGCTGCAAAACGAAAGCTAGAATCCCTTTGTCCTGAAGATGCCAACCACCAACTTGCGGCATGAAATCTCTCTCAGTGTGTCCATCCTCCAATAGGCTTGGCCACCCAGGAATGGCCTGAGGCCCAGGCACTATGACACAGTGCCCCGAGTGGTACCCAAGGCCATGGAGGCAGGAGTTCAAGATGAGGGCTGGATGGCTCCAGATCTCAGTACCTTCAAGACATCAGATGGTTTTTTGAGAAATGATGCCATTTGGAGATCTGAAATCAAAGACAGGGGACCTCGAGAGCGGTCTCAGTGGGGTGGGGCCTTCTTCCAGGAAACAGCGTGGGTCCTGGCAGTGACGTTACCTCTGACATTTACAGAGGTGGCTGACACCTGTGCAGGTGGAATGGAGGGGTGCTTCTATCTGGAGGGGCACTCTGGATCCAAGAACTCTGGTCAGACAAGCAACTGCCCTATCAACACATGGGGACCACACCTGCTCCACCTCCCTTGCAGGTCTGCTGGGAGGGTCACCTTGAGCTCACGCATGTGTAAGAGCTTTGGAACGACACAAAGCCACCCAGCCACGGGACGTTACGCGCGCATACCCAGAGCAAGCTGAAAGGTGACAAAGTAGCTTCCTGGGAAAAACACCCAAGATGTGCAGTGGACTCAGCCGATGTCAACCCCATCTACTACAGGGCAACCGAGTGTGCAAGTGCAGCCTTTTAGCAGGTCTAATTCGCATAAGCGTACTTTGGGATCACGTCCTCAGTCCCTCTTGGTTTCTTTGGGAGTGAGGGAGTGCAAGTGCCAGGATGCCCGTTGCCAGCCCGCCCCGCCTGCACCCTCTGTGGACACCAAAGCAGATGCTGAGGAAGCGGCCCACCAAGGACACGGGAGATAGTGTCTTAGAAAGCCCCAGCATTTACACGAGTCAGGCATGTTACGTTCATCTAAGGGCTTTTCACGTGAAAGGTGCAGGGCCCTTGGTGACTTGATCTGCTAATGCCTCGTGCTTTTTGTGTTTAAATGTGCCACTTCCAATGACTGTCAATGTTGGCCCAAGTGAGAAACATCCAAACACGCTTACGGAGGAGACCATGGGATTTCGGTCCATGAGGTTTCGTTCTGTCGAGGAAAAGGAAGACGGTAACACCAGAATCGGAAGTTTTTGTAAGTTGCGGCCGTTTCAGCACGCCTTGCTGTGCACGTGGGCGTTGCCTCCCCAGAGCCCGAGTGCTCTTCACGCTTCCTCTTGGTGAATATTGAAGGGAAAACTGGTTGTTAAGTTGGAGTTGGAGGCATCGTCTCGCCAAATTCATGGTTTCATTTGACTATTTATGCATTCTTTGAAAAAAAATTATTGCTTGCTTTCTATGCGGTGATGTCACATCATGCAGTGAAATCGACGTGGACTGGAGCCCTGCCCTAGTGGAGCGTAAGACCTGTTAAGAAAGACAGTGGACCAGCGATGGTACATGCTAGAAGTAGTCTAAAGAGGGAAAAGTGAGGGGCGATGGGAACATAAAGAGCCCAGTCTGGGGGCACTGGGGTCAAGGAAGACCCCCATGAGGAAGAAACCTTAAAGGTGGAGCCTGGGGACAGAGGAGTAGTTGGCCAGCCAAATACTGAAGGCAAAGGAAATGGCAGGTTCTGACATGTGGTGGGGAAGGGGAGCAGGTTTCAAGGAACTGCAAGGTCAGAGATTTGATTATCCCACATAGTCCGGACATTACTCTCTACAAAACACATGGAATAAACCAAAGGGTTGTGGAAACCAGGTCATGAAATAGATGAATAAGTGGTATAGGCATTTGAGGAAATCAAACATGGAAAATAAGGTAATTGGATAAACAGCAAAACCAACTGTTTTCCATCAAGCTATGTTTTTAAATTGTCCCATGAAAAACATCTAGGCATGGCCATGAGATGTTGAGAGAGGCCACTAGGCCTTCGGTCTCTTTTGTGTCCCATGTGCATCTATCAGGGATAGCAAATCAACTAGTAGGTTTGTGGACCAGAAACTTCTCTCCAGGAACACATATACCTCATCCCCTGCAGTGTGGAGCTCACTGATTCCATTCAGACCAACACCCATGCATGCCTCAGGAAGTTTTTATCAGCTGCCGTTTCAAGATGGCTTACCAAGGTAGAAATAGAAATTTGGTGTATAACGAACCTTTTATAGTTGTCTGGATCAAGTGACAGACAAAAAAAAAAAAAAAAAAAAAAAAAAGAATTGTCAGGTATCAGAGTTGAAACAGAGATCTACTTCATTTAATAACTTCTAATTCCGTGAACAGGGCTTCACACTGCTAGCTCTGCTAGTTAGCCCGGGGAGTCCCAAGAAGCATCAGACCCAGGACGGAAGCTTGAGCTTGAGTAGTAGAGACAGCTGGGTGGCCAGAAAGTGCCCTCAGGTGAGGGTACCAGCACAGACACAGGCCCAGAGGGGTCAGTCGGGAGGTCAGAGGCTGAGGAAACAGAAGGAATGCCTTGGAGCTGGAGTGGTGGTAATATGGGCGCTGAGGAGCGGGGGGCCATATTCCAGAAGTCTGGGAATAAGAACAGTGTCTGTACAGTTCACAGGAAGAGTCGCCGCATTCGTCTGCTAAAGGGAAGCCGATGCAAACTGTCCAGCCTTCCCCTCCGGGCTGCCTCTCTCAGCGCAGGCTGGCACAGGGCTTGTCTCTCAGGGCTTCCCTCTCTCCTGGCACAGAGCTCGTTTCTTTCTATGTCATGCTCAGCCGTTCTGTTTTCTTCCCAGTGTCAGCTGTGAAACATCAGGTGAATGGCTCATTTCTCCTTGGGGCCCCAGGATAAAAAATGACAGAGCTCTCTCTTCCAGTGTGTCTATTTCAGCCGAGTTTCCGTTTTATGCCAGACCCACGAGGGGGTGGGGACTCAACCTGAGCCATGCCCTCCTGATGTGGTGGAATCAAAGGAAGCCCGCAAAGCGATCTTAGCAGGTAATCGAATCAAGGGCCCCTCAACTGAATCCAATATAATCAAAGGGCATCACATCCAGCAGAATCAGTTAGTTCACAAACATAATCTTGCGCTTTTTAGGATTTATAAAATAATCTCAAGCTGTCACAGTCACTGTGCCCTACCGGAAACACATCCTAAGAGGGCTATTTTGGCTACAATTGGCTGGGTGGATTTAGGTGGACAAGAAGCAGGTGGAGGTTGGGGGGAGGTTTTGGAGTGGGGGAACCACCAAAGTTTTGTAGCACCCCAGAGAGGCAGCCTGGGCCAGTGGCAGCTTCTTGGGGATGGGAGTTGATGCTAACTGGGATTTGAATCACTGTCCTGCCATTTTGTAGCTGCCGGATTTTGAATGCACCTATTAATGTCCCTGCACCTAAGCTTTCCTCATCTGTAAAATGGGTACAGTTGTCCTGAAGTCTCAATGAGGGGAAGTTAATAAAGACACTTGGCCTGGCAGAGACGTTGGCATACCCCGGGCCACAGGGGTGGGTGTTTCCAGGGTTGTTCTCTTTGATGGGTGCCTGTGTTGGCACCTCTTGATCAGGTACCAGGGCCTGTGGCAAGCCCTTGGGTGGTACAAACACAGGAGAGGTGCCCCCAGGAGAAGCTGGGGTGGGGCATTGAGGGGTGTTTTAGAATTCTAGAGCCCTGGAAAGATTATTACCTCCTCTCCCTAATATAATTAAAAATTCAAACAATATTATATCCCAGACACAAAAATCACTGATATGTTGGAATTACAATGTTTTAAAATGTTTTTTGCACATCAGAGTGAACCAGCCCTGGTTTCGCTGGTTCCTTAAATATGCCCTTGGCCTCCAGGAGCAGCATTGCAATGCAACTTGCTCTGCCTCTTTCACCACGGGCACGAGGATGCCAACCCCCCAGAATGTGCATCCCCAATCCAAAGCATTCTGTCTCCAGCCAGGTTGGCATTTGCACCCTGCTCTGGTCACACAGAATGCTCTTTCATAACTCTGGGGTGAGGAACGCAGCTGGGCCATCACCCACCTGCCCCCACGTATCCAGCCATGCAGCGCTGTGTGCCGACTCCCTTGGATTCGAGTGTGGCAGCCCGAAGAACCATCAGACCTGGTCCCAGGCCGTCCAGAGCTTGCAGTCTCTGGGGAATGGGCTCAGGCCACCAGGGTGGGGCGGGCCCCTCTTGGAGGGTGAGAGGATGTTCACTACCACGGAAGTGACAGAGCGAGGGCAGTTTATAACCAAAGCTGACTATTTCTGACCCGAGTCCAGGAAAAGAGTTTTGGGGGAGCCCCCAGGCAGTGTCTCCATGGTCTCTATCCCAGGGACCCCCCCCCCCCAGCGCATCTGCAAGGATGGGCACCGGGTCCACTGGCCCTGCTCTGCCTGATTAGAGACTTGGTAAGTTCTGCTGGAGGACGAATGGGAACACACCAGGCCCACAAGGTATGGCCTGGGTCCTGGATGGCCGAAGGCAGTGATGTTGCTGGAACGATGAGGAAGGTGCTCAGTGCCCCCCAGCGTGGAACCCGAGCGGCCGCAATGCTGGCCTTTGGGGCTGTCAGGGCCGTGCCACTTCAGTGGAACCTCATGGCACCCAGCTGTTGCTGCCACGTGCGCGAGGACCTGACCCCACGTGGACCAGTCCGTGTGTGAGGGGTCGGCCTGGGGAGAGGAAAGGCAGCAGCATCCTGGCCCAGGGGGCCAGGGGGCCATCCCTCCCTACTGCATCTTGGCCGAGTGGCCTTCAGTGAGTTCTTGGCCTTTCTAAACTCAGCTTCTTCACCTCCAAATTGGAATGACCACCCTGTTCTGCTCTTGGGATCGTTGATCGAATTGCCCTCCTTGGCAGCCGATCCGCTAGGTGGGTGTTTACGCTTTTCAACAGCGCGGGCACTGAGTCAAGTTCAAAGAGCCCAGACCAGATCCTCGAGCCCAAGGAGTGAGGATTCATAACCTCACCGTGGCTTCAACAGCGTGTCGTGGCTTCCTGCCACAGACCACAGGCCTGCGGGAGTTTTAGGGAGAGGGAAATTCAACATCAAGATGGACTGGGGGCCGCTAACGCCACAGGTCTGACGCTCTATCTCTGACATTAGCATGGAGGAAGTCCCGAACTGTCCCTGCTGGGTGTTAAAGAGTTTCTCTTGAGCTTTTATTGTCAGCACAATTTTATTGCTTCTTAGCCACACTGGCTGGCTCCTACCTGCCTCTTGTGTATTAAAGCTAAATGTTTCCTTCTGTATTGACAAACAGAACTCTTTCTACTTCCCTTACTTAATTAGGGCACTAAAAGGCTGCTGAGCACTAAATGTGATGACCGAGTAAGTAAATTTCCCATTAATCTGCACATTTATCATAGTTGCCTCCACGCATCGACAGTGAGTGGCAAAGTCTAAGGTAACACTCCAATTTATAACTGGAAGATAAAATTCAGATAAAATGAACTACTTATGTCTGATAACACAAAAGCATCATAGAGGAATTGTCAGGACTGGGCAGAGCTGACGCTCGGCGAGGCGGGGCCCCTGCTGCTCCATCTGGATGCCCCCCTGCAAGCTGGTGCCCAAGGCTATTCCAGCACCCCCTTCTGCAGCAAGCTGTGCTGCCACCCCTCTACCTGGCATGTCACATCCTCGTTTGTTTACTGGTTAGCATCTCCCCCTGTGACAACACAAGCTCCATGGGGCAGGATGCTTTCTATCTTTATCCACTCTTGTACCCCCTTTGCTGAGAACATGATGCAGTAGGTTGAGGGCATCCCACAGATGTATGAAGGAATGAATGAATTAAAAAATAAATCGGGGCTGGAGGGTGACCCAATGTCCTATCAAGAGTAAGGCAGGCCGGCGATGTCAAAGGGCCCCCACCCTATGACCACACCCCTGGGTTTTGGCAGGGCCTGAGGCTGGGGCTGCCTGGCCGACCTGCCAGCCGGGCACAGGCTGGCTGTCAATTGTGAAAAGAGGTGCGGGGAGGCCCTGAGATAGCCACTGATTCTCCTCTTGCCACGTGGGGATAAGTGCCCTCCATCTCCGACACACAGGGCTTTACCACTCATGTTTTGCTTTCATGTCCTTGATCCTATTTAATCTTTACGGCAGCCCTTGAGGTCAGCATCTCCATCGGCCCGGGAAATTGACGCGGAGGCAGGAGAGGGCTCCAGGGGGGCAGCAGAGCCATGGGTCACAGGTGATCACTCAGAAACTGCCCACATGACTCACGGCTGCGGCAGAAGATGCCCGAGACTGCGAGGCGGGCAGCTGGGCTGCATGTGCCTTCCTCGCTCCATCGGCCTCCATGCCCAAGGCCCCTTTGGCTTGTCTCACCTGGAGAGGGGAGAGAGAGTGGCAGCCACAAGCTGCTCAGGCCCGCGGGGGCAGACGCCTCCCTGGCCAAGGGCTTCCCTGCTCCATCGTCGTGGCCTGACCTGGGCTCCGTTGGTGGGGGAGAACCCTCTTCCTGGCAGTGGTCGGGTCAATGCCTCCCAAGATCGGGCTGGGTCCTTTCTCCCTGTGGTCAGGGCATCTAGAGGCAAATTTTAGCAGAGTCGAAACAATTAACGAGGTATTTCAAGCAGCAGGAACAGGTGACTGAGGAGGATGTTTGGGGTCAGGGGCCCCCAGGACCTCCCCAGGCACCAAGGAGGCCCACCCTATGCTCCTTGAAGAAAAGCCCCTGCTAAAGGGAAACAAAAGGAGGCTCCTCTGTGTTCCTGGGGCCCAGAGCTCGGGGTCCTGCAGGATCCCCAGGACCTGCCTCAACCATCTGCCTGGACTTGGCTGTTCTGGGAGGCAGTCCCGGGGCTCAGGACTGTGCCTCTCCATTCTGGGGCTCTCAGTGGAAAATGTCCTCCTTTGTGTGTGCACCAGGAGTCCTTGCTCCATTATTCAGAAAGTCTTTAAGCTAGATGTGCAACCTAGTTAGCCTCATTAACATATTTAAATCACAATTAATTGGAAAATTACAGTAAGGTGTGAAGTGGGAATCATTTCCTTCAAATAAGCATCTATGCTTGCTGATGAAACCGAGTCATTTGCTTCTTTCCAGGAAGTCTTCAAGCTCCCAGCTGGGCATGTCACATGCAGGCTGGCATGTTGGGGCGGCATCCCAGGAGAGCACTGTGCACCCACCACCCACATCCCTGAAGGACCCCGGGCCAGCCCACCTCCAGCGTCAGTGGAGCCCCAGGGAGGCAGGGACCCGGGGTTTCTGGGCAGCAGTGAGCTCTGCCGCCCTGGGTCACACCTGGACCCCCTTGTCCTCCAGGGCCCTGAACGACCACGACGTGGGCGCTGTGGGGGCAGCATGGCGGGTGGGCCCAGTCCCTGGGCAGCGAGCCCAGCTTTCACGCGTCCATGCAGCCCTAGGCCAGAGCAGGCCAACAGAGCTGCGGCCTAACGGTGGGGGGAGCCCTCACTGGAGGCATCTGCCCGGGTGCTGGGTGCAGAGCGGAGGCCTTTCCATGCCTGCTCTGGTCAGGTCCTCCCCATGGCTGGATGGCAATCCCAGGCCTTTGAAGCCGGTAAACTTAGTGGGCTGGAATTCGAACCCAGGCAGGCTGCTTCCAAAATCTCGGCAATTTACCCTCGGCTCTGCTGCCTCCCACCTGGCCAGGTGAGGATGGCCTGCAGGTGGGTTTCTGTGTGGGTGAGCTGCACTTCCTCCCACAATGAAACAGGGGGAGGGAAGAGGTAACGTGCACAGATGAGCCTCCTGGTCCCAGAGAGCCCCACTGGGATGGGTGGCCTGGGCTCTGGGTGGCGAGGGTCGGCCCAGGTCCTACCCCCCCGCCCTGCCCCACAAACCCTGGAATGCCCTGGTGCTGCCCGAGGCTATAAGGCCGCCGTTGGTCTGGGAGGGGACTGGGAGGGTCCAAAGGGGCGTGCCCTCGGAAGGGGCGCTGCGCCCCCGGCCACCTCGACACTGCTACTCCTGCCCTCCCGCTAGGGTGCCACTAGCCTGCACACCGGCTCTGCCATCTCCCTCAAAAGCCCTGCAGACCGTTCCTATGAGGGCCGAGGCCGAGCCCCCGTGGCCTCCGCTTGCGATGGTGACATGGACACTGAGGTGAGCGGTAGTAGGTGGACAGACTCGTGGGAGTCACCCGGCATGGGCGTGCGGAGATTCATTTCCTCTCCTGCAAACAGGATGGCCAAGCGGCGGACATTTACTTTTCTAGATCCTCCCAGGCGTCTCTCCAGGCTGTGTCTATCGAGACAGCCACGCCTCACTGCAGAGCCGAAGGTCCACTGGCGTTTCTAGATGTTTAACGCCTGCACAATTAACCAATCGTGTTACGTAATGTGTTCTTTAATGCTCCATTTATCTCGTAATTGAACATTTGTGCTTTCTGTTAGAGCACATTGATTTTTCACTTTAAAAAATTCCATTTGGAAGTTCAAGCAACACTTTAGATTCTGCGGGGGGCGCAGAGGGGCTGAGGAAGTTCCGAAAGGGCCGGGCCCCGTCGGGGCGAAGGCGACTGCTGCCCCTCGCCCTTGGGCCACGGGCGCTGGGCTGGGCACTGCACAGGCAGTGGCTCATCTGGTTCTCGGCAACCTGAGTGTCAGCCCACTCTGGGGGCGGGGAAGGATCGGCAAAGAGGGGGCAGGCAGCCTGGGGGGCACGCGGCGGGGAGGGGGAAGCAGCTCGAGGTTTAACCCGGCAGCGGGAGCCCAGACTGCAGCTGGGAACAGCCTTGAGGCGCAGCCTCTGACCTCTCAGCTGGTGAGCAGGGTCTGGGGTGGGGGCACCGGCCGGGGTTCAGGGCCAGGGGCTTGCTCTCCCTGGCCGCCCCCACATCCCCACACCCCACGCCCCCACGCCCAGGCAGGAGCAGGCTGGTGGCAGAGGGAGGGCTTCTCCTCTTAGCAGCCCCTGGCCTTTGAGAAACCTTTGCTTCCTCTCCAAGCTGTAGGCTACAGGCTCCCTGCATCCAGAAGCACCTGCAGGCTGCACCGCTCGCTCTCTGATGAGCCCGTCCTGCTGCCCCAGTGAAAGGCAGAGATCGATAGTGAGCTCGGGACTCCCTAAGCCCAGCAGGCCCACAAGCTGCCTGCTCAGATGCGTGTCTTCCAGGCAGAGCCACCTGTGGGGAGAGGGGAGAGATACGTGAACTAGTGAAATCTCCTGCAGGTCCAGCCTGCCCGTGTGCCTGTGTGTGCATCCCTTTTTGAGTATCTGTACATGCTAGTTTCAGCATTTGTATATTGGTCCGTTTGTACAAGAATAGAGGTTTGTGTGTCCCTGTGCATGTGCATGTGTGTCTTAGGAGAGGGTTGGTGCGTGTGTATCTGTAGATCTGAGCACCTGCTGTGTGTGTGACGACAGTCTCTGCTAGCACATGTGTGTGTGTCGAAGTGCACATGTGCACAGTGTTGTCCAGGCTTGGTGAGTGTAGCTGGGCATAGGGGCATGAGGACATATGTAAATAGAGTGTGTGTGCCATATGTGTGTACATGTGTGTGTGCACTGCTGTGTGTTATGTGTGTATCTATGAGTGTGTGCATTGCTGTGTGTTATGTGTGTGTCTATGAGTGTGTGCATGGCTGTGTGTTATGTGTGTGTCTA
>JAKSZT010054544.1:11484272-11509708 GCA_026826555.1 Tolypeutes matacus
TCCATCCATCCATCCATTCATCCATCCATCCATATATCCATCCTCCATCCATCCATCGGGACAGCATGATTTTCAATTAAAAATGTGGGTAACTTCAAATATACCCACAAATAGAGAAAATAGTATGATGAACCCCATATACCCATCACCCAGATTCATAGTTATCAAGATTTTGCCTTACTTGGTTTGTTTTTTGCCAAAGATTTTGAAAGCAAATTCTTAATATGATATCATTTTGCTTCAACAGTCTTCAGTGTGAATCTCTTAAATACAGACATTGTCTAATATAAGCACAATGCAGTGATCTCAACACAAAGAGAAATACAGCTTTGGGATCTCGTAACCACCCACTCCAGAATCAAACGTCCTCTGTGGCCTCAGAACTATTTAAATCTGTTTTTTAAATATACAGGTTCAACAAAGTCCACACTGTACATTTGTTTGAGAAATATTTTAGGTCTCTTTAAATTTAAAGCAGTGTCCCCCTCTTTTGTTTTATTTTATAACTTTGACTTGCTGAATAAACCTGCTCAGTAGTTCTGTAGAACGGATTTGTCGATTTGCTTCCTAGCTGTCTTTTATCATGTTACTCTATCCCCATATTTCCTGAAGGCTGGAAGTTAATTCTAAAGACTTGATTAGCTTTAAGTGCAACGTTTTCCATATAGGCGAGGCTGTGTACTAAACATTGCATCACATCAGGAGGCCCACAGTGTATAGTTCTCCACTTTTAATGACACTAAACTCAATCAGTGGGTTTATGCTATAGCAGCTGGTAAAGTTCAACCTCTCGCCCAATGGTTTCACCTATTGATGATAATTTCCTGAATCAGCTATTTCATTGGGGTTGGCAAAATGGCAATTGTTAATTCTATCATACTTTCCATTTCATCAGCTCAAACTCTTCTGTAAAGAAGTTTGCCTCACCAATTAGATTTGTTTGGTTTCTCAAAAATGCAACCATTACACACTTTGTAATTTCAAAGGTTTTGAATTTTTCTACTCAGTGAATAGATATGAACATTGATGTCTTTATTGTACAAATATTCACGATGTAATTCTGGAATGAGCCCCCTGAGGAGTCTGCCTGTCTGTGTCTGGCTGCACCATTAGGGTAAACAGAAGGGTGAGTGATTAATTGGCTCTGGGTTGCCTTTTCCAAGGCAAGCAGGAGTGCCTCCTCTCCAGAGAGACTGGACTGCCAGAGGTCCCACCAGCTTGGCTGACCTACCCAAGGCAGGTTGGGAAGCCCAGGCATGTGGGAACCCCACCTTGGCAACTCTCCTTAGCCACCCTGTCTTCTCTAGGAAACCCTGCTCAAGAACTTCATCCCTTGGCCTTGATCTCTCTAGGAGCGAGAATACAGAAAGTAGCTTTGCTTGCCTTATTAGACGCGGAGGGTAGTGGGAAAGAGAAGTGGAGTTGAGGCAGGACATTGATGGAAAGAGGATGCAGACACAGCGCTGAGCCCTGGTCTAGAGCTGACGGTTCCTTTGAATGCATCGAAGAAGGAATCTTCACTCTGGCCAGTGGAGGGGTCTTTCTTTCTTTCTTTGTTCATTTACCAACTATACAAGGGATTCTTTTTATTCTAGTCCACTCTCTGACACATTAGGCCATGATGTTGATGTCAACCATCCCATGATTTTCTTATAAAATAGTATCTGAAAACCGATCACTTAGCTGAGGAAGGCAAATTGTTGGCTGCAAAATAGGAAAAAATTAGACTATCAGTTGGTTCCAAACTACTGGTGTTCATACTTGCCTATGGAATTAGGCTGAGATAAGAAGGGAACAGACTAACAGCTAGAGCATAAACCAGACCCAAACACCCCCATCCTGCTCCAAAGTGTGTAGGACCCTGGGGCAGGTATGTACCAATGGCTGAGCCTACCAGATTGTTTATAACCCCAAGACAAAAGCAAGCCATCTGGCTTATGCCCAGGAGCATTCAACTGGTTGGACTGGTTGAACTGGTTGAACTGGAAAAAGGGGCACTGGTTATGGGCTCAACCCTTCTCTCAAATCACCATGGGCTGTTATATGAGAAAGGTCTGAGCAGGTAATTGATAACTCCAGTGTTTACCAGCTCGTCAGCTGAAGAGTCCATCACAACAACTGTAACTTGTTTACATCACAGTTAGCTTTACTGAATGCAACCTTCCTCTCTTTCCTCTCTTGGACTTTTCTGTGTATGTGCTCATAGCCTAAGAGGATCTGTGAGTATAGCTCCAAATATTGTTCTTCTGGAGTTGACGAGCTCCAGACATCTACTCAAGTGCTCGGGCCCAGGCAGATACCCCAGTGCACGTAACGGTTGTGGAAGAGCCTGTCGTGCCTGCTTATTGCAGATCACATGTAACAGTGTGTAAAATCCCCCGCTGTTCAGAGATGCTTGTACTAAGCAGGTTAATTAAACTTTAATTTGAATTTCCCTGTTTACATGGGCCTGGCCTCAAAATTATCCCACCTAGTTCTCTATGTATGCATCCACGAAGGAGGAAGAGGTAAGGTAAGGCATTTTTATGTGCCTGAGTCATTAAATTGGCTTAATCTAATTAGTAGATTGTGAAACAGTTGATAGGATTTGATGGACGTGCCACCATAGCAAAGCTAATATATTTTAAAATATTATTTTTCTTTGTAAAACACCAGTTGTAATGTTTTGGGTATGACAACAGCTCATGGTTAAATTAAATTAGCCAGCTTCACCGAGGAATCCCACGCAGACACATTCATCTCAGGCACCCACGGCTCCAACTGGGGCCACAGCCACCCACTGTCTTTCGGACAAGACTAACTTCAGCCTGGCTTTGGGGCATTAAGCTAACTTTATGATTCAAAACATCTGGATATTTGTAATCTTCCAAATGCTCGGCAAAACACAGCCCCAGCCTACATCCGCCTGTTTCACCCCCATAACTGCTGGCAATACACGCACACACACACAATCACTCAGAGGCTCCCAGGGCTGGATGCAGACCTTAATGTTTACCCTCCTTTTTACCTTGACAATTGTAAATATAAATCAATCTGTTGTCACTGATGAGCCCACTGGGAAATTCCCTGTCTCAGCTCAGGACGTTAAAAGATGTCCGTGAGAATTTTCCAGACTGAACCACACATTTGTCCTATGTCTATTGCCAGCCACCAGGCCGCAAGTGCTGCCTGTAACAGGTAAAAACAAGTGTGATTTCTTCAGTGCAAAATCCCTACTGTCTACCAGGGACAAGGCCCCTCTACATGGACAGCATGTTAAATTCCCACCGCAGCATGTGCACCTCGGAGAACTCTAGACAAATATAAACAAACCGACAGATATACGCACATACTTCTGGTCTTGACCAGTAGCATCTCTGGGAAGAAATAAAATAAAGACAAGAACATCCTACGAGTCTTGTAACTCAAACATGTTTTGGTGGTTGAACTTGAGAAAAGGGTGGAAGTCCATTTCAACTCACTCCAGGAGGCTGTGTGAGAAAACGGTCTGAAAACAGACAATCAATAATTTGTCTAGCAAACACAGTGTGCTTTAAGTGGGCCGGTCTTCGGATCTCTTTGAAGAGAGGCTGAAGTAGTAGGAGTAACTAGCTAGAAGTAACTGGCGGGAACAACGTACCTAGATGAACAAGGCTCTCTGGAGCAAGTTACAAAACGTTTGCTGCCTCTGTGAGATCCCACTGAGATAACTGCAAGGGAGCCTCTCATTTAAAAAGATGCTCGCCAGCCTCAGCCAGTGGTCCTCCTGGCCCAAGCATTTTGGGGCAGGACTAATCCCAGGAACCCGAAGGATCAATCGAGAACAGCAGGTATGGACAGTGAGGAGGTGGCATCTGGCAGATCCCTTTGGCCCCAGGTGAGGATTCCAACCCCGAGCTGGGGGAGCGATGGGGTGGCCTTGCCTCGGAATGGTGGTGATGGAGACCGGCATTCTGCCAGTGATGCCTGAACACCCTCACCTGCGAGGGAGAGTAGTGAGGTCATTTTATCATGAGAAAACCGACTCTTTGGGGCTAGCAGAGTAGCAGAGAATGTGGCCTCTAAAGCCAGGCTATCTGAGTCAGACTCTGCCAGGTACTCTCTGTGTGGCCTTTGACACATCACCTAACCTCTCTGTGCCTCTGTGTTCTCATATGTAAAACAGGGCTAAGCGCTCCTACCTCCAAGAATTAAACTAAGTAGTCTGTGCAAAATTACTGAAAGGGTGCCTGCCTTGCAAGTACAGTATGTGTCAGCTACTACATTTAGAATGCTTGCTGCAGCCAAACCAAGCAGATGACTAGCCTGTGACCTCCTGAGGGCGCTGTGGGACCTGGTCAGGGAGTTGCCTCGGACCCTGTCCGCAGGGGCATGCTGCTGGAGGTATGGAGCCATCTTGGCTGAGAAGGCACGGGCCTGCTGGCCGGTGGTGGAGAGGCTTTCTGTTTCCCCTCCAGCCCTGCCCCCAGCTCGAGCCGGCCAGGCACTTACTCCCGGAGCCCTGGTGTTTCTTGGAGAACCCACGGCCACTCGGGCCTCTGCTTATCTTGCCCGACACTACATCTGCTTTCCGCTGCCTCCTGCTTGGCAGGTGCCAGCCTGTTTCCACTAGGGACTGGAGGCTGACGGCCTTCTTTGGGAGCCCTTGCTTGCCTTCCCCCTTCCATCCTCAATATTTCAATGTGGTTTTTTTGCATTCTTCCGCAGGGGTAGAGATTTGCCATGGAGGCAACCTCGGTTTTTAAAATATCTGTCCTGGGAGGCGGCTGTGGCTCGGTCGGTGGGGCTCCCGTTTGCCATATGGGAGGCCCCGGGTTCGGTTCCCGGGGCCTCCTGGTGGGGGCGGGCCCGCCCGCACGGCATGGTTGGCTGACCCGGCAAGCGCAAGCAGCAGGGGGGGATAAATGAATAAATAAATAAAATCTTAAAAAAAAAAAAAATAAATAAAATAAAATATCTGTCCTCTCGGCAAGTCAGCACAAAGCAGGGCATGCTAGAAAGCTTTCAAGCTGCTGAAAGGTCCAGACTAAGGAGTTACACATCCACTCCCTGCCTTTGTAGGAAAGCACGGGGACGTGCTACAAGACAGGAAGCCGAGCTCTATTGGGCCTCTCTGGATATCTGGGAGAGGGTGGGTGAGCTACCACTTTTCTGTTTGGATTGTTCCTTTCGCACTTCCAGTGAGCACATTCCATGCCCTTTTCTAAACCGTGCTTGCAATACTACCACCTCAATGACGTACACTGCCCTTTTGGAGAGGAGACGGCAGATCCTTGGGTAGGAAACTAAGACTTGGAATTAGGAGGACAAAAGGCTTTTCCTCACAACCAGGGGTTCTCAACCCCAAGACCACCGACTCTTAGTGCTGGGTAAATCTTGGCTGTGGGGGGCTGTCCTGTGTTTTGTAGGGTGCTTAGCAGCATCCCTGGCCTTGACCCACTAAGTGCCAGTAGCACCCCTCCAAGTTGTGTCAAACAAACAGTGCATTCCCCGCTGTGGGAAAGGTGTGGCCAAACATCCTCCCGGCAGGTGCTGCAGGGAAAAGAGCCCGTTCCCTTGCACATCCCGGTCACGTAGCCACGCAGCCAGCCCGGCACTGTCAGACTTGCATATCAGGGTGGTTTCCTGTGCTGAGAGGGAGACCCCGTGAGTAGGGGCACGTGTCAGCGGGGGGAGCCAGAGGCATGGCAAGAGGGATGCAGCCCCCCATGGCCTGCCCCCAGCAGAGTGAGAATGGAAAGCATGTGTGCGTTCAGGCGGGGCAAGGCGCACGGGCCCAGCAGCTCAGGGACGGGGTGGACACTGGTGGCCGCGTTACCTCGGGGGCTTGTGCACCAGGAAATTCCGTAATCTCTCCAGGGCGTGAAACACAGGCGTCCTTGCGGGAAATGGAGAGTGAGGGAACGGTTTATCCTTAAAGTGAAGCCCACGCCATGCTGTCATCCTGACGGCCTCCAGAGGAAAGTGGTCTCTTTCCATTACCCTTGTCATTGCCTGACCGCGCCGTCCGGCCTGGAGCACAGACGCCCCTTCTGTGCATCTGCAGACCACCGTTCTGAAGGCCAGCGACGCCGGCCGTGGAGGTGCTTGCCTCAGTGGGCACGTGCAGGGATTCGATCTCCATTTCAACATTAACCGTGGTCTGCCTCCCTGTCACCGGCTGGACAGCTCGCTCGTGTGAGGCCCTGGGGTGGGGGCTTTGGTGTCAGTTAGATTTCCCTTCCCTACAGAGTTTTGGGTCTGTGGGGGCCACTGTGGGATTGGAGGGGCCGTGGGGGAGGAGGCGTGTTCTCTTGCCCTCGGGAGGCCAGCGGAAGGCAATGGGCGCCGAGGCAGCTCACGCACCCTGTTACTTCCTGCTCCTTCTTCACTGGCTCACCTGGCTGGTTCCCCTGACTCACCTGGCCCTCTAGGTCCTTCTGGGTCTTCCATGCAGCTCCTCCAGCCCTTGGGCTGGGGCTGTTTAGTGCTGAGGAGAGGGGTCCCCTTCTCCTGCAGGTCTCACAGCATCAAAGGTAGAGGCTGGGAGGTGGGGAGTGACCAAGCTCTGGCCCCTCCTTGGGTGCAGCTGGCCCTCCCCCCTTCCCCACATGATCATCTTCCCTTGCCAACTGCTGACCCCGAGGGCTTCAGGCTCCAGCCCCAGCCCCAGGCCATCAGCCCACACAGGGACAAAACCCCTCGACTCATCCACTCTTCATTACCTGCAACTCCCAGATGGTGCCCTGACTGACACAAGCATGCAGGTGACCTCATCATTAGGGAAACGGCTCCAGTTCAGGCTGCTGAGCGGAATAGGACCCCTTTTCTCTGACCTGGTCCAGAGCCTGGGGGTTAGAGGTGGGGATGGAGCTGCTTCACGAACTTTCTGCCGATCCTACTCACCTCCAGCCCTTCACTTCAGATGCTGTGGAGACGAGGCAGGTACAGTTTTGACGCTCCCACATAACAGCCTACAACCCGCGCAGTGATGGGGGTCATATATGTACAGACGTCTATTTTTCCTACTAGGTGTTGAGTCATGATGAAGTTCCAGATGCTACGCCAGTAGTGGCACGTGGTACCACTCGGTCGAGCTTCCTAAAGTGTGTGAAGGAGGTACCGTTACTACTCTCTTCTCAGGGATGGGAAAGTGGAAGCATGAGGAAGACGCCGGATCAGTGATCGGTGAGCAGGGTCGACCACCTTCTTTGTGTGGGAACCTTCCTTGCTTGACTTTGTGTGTTGCTGGTTTGCCCTTTATGCTTTACCAGCTCAGATGCCAATGGCCCAATGGAGATGACAGAAAGGGAATGAAAAGAAGTGCATGTTTTATGAAAAATATCTGAAAGAGGAGGACTTGTGAGTGTTCAAAAACATCCATTGCTTGTGCGGAGATGTGGCCGGAGACTCGATGGCTCAGCAACTCCTGCTTTAAACTTTCCACAAGGATGTTAAGTTACTGTTATTTGCAAATATTAGCAAAGTGGCAGATTGTCAAGTGTCGAAGTTAATTGAGACATCTAAAGACGACATGGGGAAAAGCTGAGGGTGTCACCCAAGAAGTCTGATTCCCCAGGCTGACATAGTGTGAGCAGCCTGTGCTGGGTTTGGAGGGAGAAGCCCCCTGCAGCCCGAGCTGGCATTGCCAGTTGATTAACAGAGCAGCCCATGTGCTGGTCTCCCAGGACCGCCCCGCAGGGCTCACCCTGCTGGCTGGAAGGAAACGGGGACCCCTGGCTGGAGGCTGAGGAGGTGGGGATGGGAGAAGTGGTGGGTGAAACGGGGCCACCCCCACCTGGGAAGGTGCAGTGTTGCTGATGCTTGGGTGGACATCCAAAGGGGAGCTTGCCAGAAAACCCAACTATGTCTTCAAGGAGAGGT
The DNA here is from genome assembly GCA_026826555.1 of Tolypeutes matacus. Classification (NCBI taxonomy): domain Eukaryota; kingdom Metazoa; phylum Chordata; class Mammalia; order Cingulata; family Chlamyphoridae; genus Tolypeutes; species Tolypeutes matacus. The sequence goes on from JAKSZT010054544.1 coordinate 11,492,115, forward strand.
TTTCAAACTAGGCAATCAACTCCACCTAAATTATAAAGGTTTGTTCCTTTTGATTAAAAACCTGGTGGACAAGTACCCTCCCTCAATTAGTTTATGGCTCCAAAGTGCCTGTGCTGCCAAGGCCTACCTAGAGCCCCCATGAGCGAAATGTTTAGTTTTTATCTTTACCAAAGAGAAAATCTGAATAATTCAAGTGACTTCTGCTTTTGGCCTCAGCTGCATTTACCCTTTTTGCCCTGAAATCCAAATTGCTCCTAAGAAAGCCAATTAGTAGACAAAGTGTCAGGGGTCTTCAAAGTTATTTTTAAGACCAACATTAAAATCGTGTGACAGTGGACAGGGATAAAAATTATATTTAAACTGGAGCCATGGCGTTCGCAGAGACCAAACTGTGAAGAACTGAAAAGCTCAAACAGGGTTAATTTGCTTTGGGGAGGGGAGGGGCGGCTCCACAAAGGACTGGGGGAGATGGCCAGGCCTTCTCTGCCTGGCTTTATTAACTCATCCGTAATTAGCCCACAGCTTCGATACAATTTAGCTCGTGCCATATGGGCTAATACCGCGTTGAAGAGTGCCCCCCGTGCAGGTGGCAGTCTGTCACATCGAAGGCAGATTAGCATAAAACAAACAGCAACGTACCCTTAAGGGCAGTGGTGCCATTTGCAGTGCCAGAGTTATGGCTGCGTAAGCACTTCCATTAGAAACTCTTATTTTCAAAGATTTTATAAATTAGTCATTTAAAAAAATCACTCTGGACTGAGCTGAAACCCAACCAACGAGCTCTTAGCCAGGATGGTTTATGTTCAATGACACTCGGAAGAAGTCATGTGGCGATCGCCCCAAGTTTTGGCTGCCTGTTCTCTTTCCTAGTATTCAATGGCTCTGATGTACTTTTATGTTGAAAGACAGAGGTAGGGAGAGAAAAATGTTCTGGCCCTGGGATGAGACTCACCTGGGTTTGCCAGGTGCCATTGGTCACTTCTCAGACTCTGAGTTTGCATGAGGCGTTTACGTCCCTGAGGCTGCACACTGCCCTCACTGATTGGGGCTCACTCTAGGAAAGTGAGAAAGGCCTGGGTCAAATAGCTGAGAACTGCTTCTCTGACATGGACTTGGAGAACAGAACGGCAGTGCGGAGCCTCCTAGTGTTTGCGTTTTCCCGTCAGCCAGGGGCCAAACTGTGCAAGGGCTGGCAGTCTTTCTCGGGGCTCCCGAGGGCCACGGGCAGCTCGGTGAGCCCTCCTGGGCCTGGCTTGCGTTGGTCCTGGTCGCCAGGATGTCTGGGTTCTCACTGGAGCACACAACGACTCCATACTGCAGCGGAAAGACCAGGTGGTCTTTGACCCATCGAAGTCTCTGAGTGACCTTTTCCTAAGACTTTTACCAGATCATCCACTTCCTATTTCCGAAGCTGAAATCCTTTTCTTCAGTACTTTGGTTCTGATTTCTTTCTGTTCTGCTCCAAGCATCTTGGGGTGCCCCATGGAAACATGTGCCCACAAAGCCATGAAGATTTGCTGGAGATTGGTTCTGCCTGGCTCCACTGCAGATGCAAGAAAAAGAGAAAGACAGGGTGGGTGGGGAACTGTCTTTGGGCTAGTCTGAAATGCACAAGAAGCAGATCTAAGGGCCTGCGAGCCTCATTCTAATCTTTTGACTCGATATGTGAACAACTAGAGTTCAAGCATTCCTGAATATTCCTATCTCCATTCTCTTTTCTTCTGGAGAAAACGGACAGAATCGATCTTACCTTTGGCAGCACACTCGATGCCACCCAACTGGACAAGACGTGCTCAGCTGGCTGAGAGGTCACCTCCACAGGGGGTGCCATCATCTGGGAAGGGGTGGTAAGGAGGAGTTGGAGTAGTAGGTTTGGGACATTTCAGACAGGCTCATGTGTAATATGTTTGTAGTTGTGGAGGATGAGAGCATCTGAGGGACGTTTGGGCACCTCTGCTCTAAGAATTGACTTTACAGAAACTTCCTGATTCTTAAGGGGGGAATCAACAATTGGGGTCAGGCCAGCTAAGTCTGTACATTTCCTAAGGCTCTGGGTGGAAGAAGAGAAAGTCCTTCTGCAGTGGCGACAGTGGAATCGTCCAGTCGCTTTGGCTGCAAACGCAGTGCTGCCTTGTGAGTCCCCTGCTGCCCCTGGCCACTTCATCCTGCTTGCCCAGCCAGGCTCCATGCCTGGCTTGTGCCGGGGAGGAGGCATTTCCTCAGGGGGCAGCCCAGCCTTGCTCTGCTCAGGGATGTATATCTACTCACTTTTAATAATGTTCAAGTTATGACACAAAGCGAGATGAGAAAATAGCATTTCTTTATTAAAAACTGCTTTATTAAACCTGTTTTTCACCGTGCTGTGGTGGTGCTGAGTGTGTCCTCGTACTGCTAAAGACGGTACAGTCTGGTAAGTTTTACAGACTTTTCTTTTGAAAGGCAGCTCTGCTGTTTTGCATCACTGGAATGAAATGAATTGTGCTATCCAGTCAGGAGCTAAATTTTCCTACCTCTCATTGGCCATTTATGTGACTCTACGGTTTTCAAATGGTGCGATGCGAGAGAATGCCAAATGTCCTGCCATTTCATAACCAGCAGCAGACAGAGCTCTTCTCAAAATGCCACCACTCGGAGCATCTGTTGTTATTAAGTAAGATGATCAAATGTTGTGGAGGACGTCGATTTTGTTTTTCCCGTCACTTATCGAGCAAGAATAATATGCAGTTTGAGGACGGAACGAACGAGTTAGGGCCATTGTGCCAATGGCTGCAGTTTCGTGTTCCCATTTATTACTGATGGTAAAATAAACTTTGGCCTTTGTTTTTTAATAAATGTTATTAAAATGCCCTGTGAATCCAGAGAGTGTCACCCATTAAGTCCATTTAACATCATCATAATTAAAATGGCAACGCTGCTACGCATTCAGGTCCGATGTCCATAAAAAGCCACATTGCCGGACCTAGCAATCTAACTGCTACCTGATAAGCCTATAAACTGGGGAGACAGGCAAGGCCCCCAGCTTCCCCACTCCCACGTGCAGGGGTGTCTGTGGACATGTGTGCACGCACACACACACATGTGCACATGCACTTGCCTGGCTCTCCTCTGCTCTGCGTCTCTGGAAACCCCTGGCTGATTAGATAGCATCGCCAGAGGAATGCTTTTAGCTGCCTCGCACTTCTCTCTCAGGAGAACGTGGACAATAACAAAACACAGGCAAGGGCAGCCACAGACTTAAGACGATTTTGTTTCAGCAAAAAGTCGCAAGAGGGATAAGTGTGGTGGCTGGAGACATCTGGGCAGTGTCTACGAGGCAGAACGCTCTCTGCCTCCACTTCCCGTAACCTCCAGTGGCTGCTTTTGATATTTGAAAATGACGCAAAGCAGAGGGCTTGGGGGTGGGACGAGCTGCCAGGATCCATCTTATCTCGGGCTCTGACTTGTCTCTCTCTGGACCCTAATGGTTCTCTTTGCAGAGTCCCTTTCTCAAATCTTTTATGAACTTCTTACTGTCTTGGCTACTCCTGAAACTTACACAGATATTACTTCTGCCTTGGACATGCCACCTCAGATCCATGAGTGCTGGAGTATGCCAGTGTTTGGTCCCAAGAAAGTAGAAGATTTAGATTTAATTCCAGAAGTATCAGCACACAGAAGTGTTAGGAGCTATTCCAGCGATGCTATGTTGCAGGAACAGGCTTTTGTCTGGTTTAGAGGATCTGCGTAGATAGAATCCAAAATACAGACCTTTATGAAAACTGGAAAAAAAAAAAAATAAGTAGAGGCTGCCCTACTAATTTCAAGCTTTATTTTCAAAGAATTTCTCATTCACAGAGGCTTCACTTAAGTGTCGGATGAAAATCTGTTATGCTTTTAGCAGCTGTTTGATCAAGAAAAATGAGGGCACGAGTGGCGGTTCCTGGTGGGGTGTCCACCGGCTGGGTCCTGGGTCAGGAGAGCCCCAGGGCTGTGGGAGGGCATCGCGCCCCACCGCTTGGGAAGTGGAAGATGGCATCTCGCCGCAGAGACTGGAGCTCCTTTTAATGGCACAAATTATGTCCTTTGATACACAGGAAAATGCCAGTGAACACAAGCAGCTCCGGCAGGTCTAACACCTGAGAGTCTGCTCTCTAGTTACAGGAGTCACTGTTCTTTCTGGAAGTTTCTCTGGCTTGACCACGTCTCTCATCAGCACCTTCCATGTTGTTCTTATCAGCCCCCCAGAGCACAGAATCCCTGCCTGCCTGACCCCCTTCCACGGCAGCCCCAGAGCTCACTGGGCGCCGCCGTCCCTAAGCCTCCATGCAGGGAGGAGAAGCAGTTTGGGAAGGCAGGGAGCTCTGTCCACTGCAAGTACCTTAGAGCCATGGCCGAGCAAACACAAGCTACTCTCTGGTACAGGGAGGGCCCAGGGACCCCCACCACCCAAGGGCAATTTGCATAATTCACCCCGAGGTGGCTCTAAGCCTCTGCCTGTGAAGCCCCCTCTGGCTGACCTAGTGTGGAGGGGCTTCTCCGGAGAGTCGTTTTCTCCGTGAACTAATTTTCGCACTGCAAACTCTTGGCACTGTGAGGATTCCCAAACCAGAGGCGTTTCTGCATCGTCAGTGCCCCTCGGGGCGCTGCTGCAGACATGGGCAGAGCCTCCCAGGTAGACAGAGCCGGGGAGGCCACCGAGGGGTCTCTCCTTACCCCGAGGGGCGGGATCCCTCCTCGCGGAGGGGCCCCAGGCACGCGGCACACATTTTGCTGGAACGGGGTCGGCCTGCTTTCCGCAGGGAATGCTCTCATCCCGCGCCCGGGGCTAAGGCAGGCCTTCCAGGTCGTCTTTGCAGGCGGAGGATGACGACGCCGAGGCCCAGAGAAATGTCACTTGCCCTAAGCCAGGGAGACCGGATGGGGTCTCCAGCTTGGGGTGTGCTTCCCCTCATGGAGCCATCTCTTGCTCCACGAAAGCCTGCCCGCCCACTCACGTCGTCCAGCCAGGGCTCTGCTCAAGGATCTGGTCTTCCGGCTTCAGTCCATCTTGCAGGTTTACCTGGGTCTGACTATGCCACGTACAGCTCAGGCATTTCCAGCGGCTTCCCAAGGCCTAAGAATTGCTTTAGAAACCCAAGTGTCGGACACCCCGACCCCAGCCATTCCCCACCCATGACCCACTTCTGCGTTCTAGCCTCGCCATGTTCTTTACTGATCCTCACGGTCCACCTTGTCTGCAAAACCCTTCCGAACAGTCTTCTGGAAATGATCCCTCTCCTCCACCCCAAGCTTCGGTTCTTCCCTGTTCCTCTTTCATCCTGGAAGCCTCCCCCCTCTCGTCTGCAGAGCTGCTTCTCCTGGCATCTGGCTCTCCCCATGTGATGTGCCTATCTGTTCACTTGTGGGCCATCGCCACTGGGCTAGGAGTTTTCTGCGGTGGGGACTACGTCTGCCTGGCGCAGCTTCACAGTCGCCACATCCAACCGGCTCCCAGTACGCTGCAAACATTTTCACACGAAGAAGCAATGAGGCTTGTTCATGCCCCCCGGCAGTGGTCCTGGCTCGTCCTCACGACCCGCTGAGCTTCCTCTGCCCCCTCGCACATGCCCGTCATCTCTGTATTCTTGTAGGCAGTATTCTACTATTTTATCCTTCATCAGTGCCAGCCCGCGTGACTTGGCAGCCAGGCGCAGGCCTGGGCCCAGGTGGGGCATCCCCGGTGCTCAGCTTTGTAAGGCAGATCACGGCCCGCAAGAGGCTCACACACTAGCACAGGCTTTGTCTAGTGTGCTGTGATGGGGTAATGGGGGTGGCATGGGAAGGAGGAGGCCACTGGCTGGCTGGGAGATGGGAGGGTCTTCCCAGAGGTGATGCTTGAACTGAGTCACAGATTTGAGAAAGGGGAGAATGAGTAAATGACTCATTCATGCATGAATGAATAAGACGAACGAATGCATAAAATGAGGATGAAAACAGCGAAGGCATGCATGAACAAATGAATGAAGGAGAGGGAGAATGAGTGAGTAGAGTAAGAATGAATAACAGTGAATGCACATATGAATGGATGGATGGAAGGATAAATAGAATGATGGAAGGATGGATGGAGGGATGGAGGGATGGATGGAGGGATAGAGGGATAGATGGAGGGATGAATAGAATGATGGAAGGATGGATGGAGGGATGGATGGATGGGTGGAGGAATGGAGGGAGAGATGGAGGGATGGAGGGATGGATGGATGGAGGGATGGAGGGATGGATGGATGGGTGGAGGAATGGAGGGAGGGATGGAGGGATGGAGGGAGGGATGGAAGGATGGAGGGATGGATGGAGGGATGGATGGAGGGAAGGATGGAAGGATGGAGGGAGGTAGGGATGGTTGGAGGGATGGAGGGATGGAGGGAGGGATGGAAGGATGGATGGAGGGATGGAGGGAGGGATGGAGGGATGGATGGAAGGATGGAATTCTGAATTGTCTTAAGCTCTAGCCAGGTCTCCAACTCTGGTACTTTTTATTTCTGCAGAGTAGAAATGATACTTTTATTTTAAATAAATTATTTTAAATAGTTATTTTAACTGTTGTTTTTTTTTTTCCTCTCTGGTAGATAGAATGTTTTGTGTCCCTTTGTCCATCAAATTGTTTTTTCTCCCCTGAGCCGAGGTCCCAGATGGAGGACCACTGGACACCTGCTTTGGACAGTGTCCTGCTGGTGTCCCACAGCCCAGAGGGGATTTGCTGGAGACCTCGGCATGGCCATGTAATTTCTTCTTTATCTGATATAAAAAATATAACAGTTTGTGATTTTGGTCTCCTTTTGAGTTTTATGTTTGACTTTGTTATTTAGGGACCAACTGTTTATAAAATGCCTGTCTTAGAGCAGCCCAGGGGTAACTGCCTGGGGGTCCCCTCGGCTCTGCAAAGAGAGCTCAGGCTGTGCCTTTGTTGTTAGGTGCTTGACAATTCCTAAACCAGGCAGAGTTTCCCTGTGTTTGTGTTAAGCCTCCCCACCCTCTGGGGACTATGAGTGTTGTCTTCCTTTGAAGGTCAAGGTGGAGTTTGTACCAGCAAGGGCCCCTTCCCAGAAAGGGGGCCAGGGGTGGGCAGATGGTGAGGGGTGTCAGGATATGAAAAAGGAGTAATTGCCTCTGGTGGTCCCAGGATGCCCTCCATTTAGTCTCCTGGGCCCTGGACAGGAAGAAGCAAACTTCTTAGACTGGCCCTAGCCAGCCCCTCTCCAAGGAAACACTCTCTGGGGCCTTTGGTTCATCCTGTAGCTAAAAGAGGCACTCAGATATTCCCTCTTTCTTAGCTGAAGCCAAGTCCAGCCCTGGTCAACCACGGCTTCCTGGTGCCTGAAGAAATTAGTGGAGCCATGAGTGGGAAGAGGAACTTCCTGGAGTAAGCCTTTATCACAAAAGGGCCACAGGAAGCAAGATGGCTCTTCCCTCTACTATTCACTCACCAAGACTTCTCCAGATTCACCCTTTCCCTTCACTCCTGACCCCGCTGAATCCCCAGGGAAGCGCAGTACCACCAGTGGACTCCAGGTTCAAACCTCTGCTCTTCCACTCAACTGTTCAGTGGATATTTGTTGAGTACCTATAATGTGTCAAGTCCTGTACTAGCTGTGGGGCATTGAGTGAGCTCCCTAACTTTGCTGTTCCTCTATTTGCTTTCAAGCAAAGTAAAGGGCAAAAGTAAAATGCCTATAGATTAAGAGAGAAAACATGATAATGAGTTTAAAGTCCATGGCACCATACTTGGCACAAAAGAAGTAACTGATGAAATGTTAATGTTTATTATAAAGGAGTTGAGTTTTTGAGCTAAATATTGAAGGTGAAGTAAGAAAGGGGAGCCCAGGCAGGGATGGCCAATGCAGGAATCGGCACCTGAAGGTACTCCAGTGATGTCCAGGGCATTGCCAATCTCCTTATCTAAACTCAAAACCATGTGAAGACATGTATCAATTCACGTGCCATTCAAGGTTGCCTCAAAGGACCCAGCACTTTGACATTTGCGCCTTGGTGCAAGGGACCGATGCATGGAGCCTTGGCCTTGCTCCCTCCGCTAAGAATGCTGCAGTGAAGTCCAGCAGGGAGCCTTTGGACAGCTGAGAACAAGGCACCATGAAGACTCCATGCACGATTAAAACATCTATTGTTGCTACTGTTAGTATTAGGGTTATTATTTTTATTAATATTAGTATTTCCTATGCTAGACCTTATTATATTTGTCAAATACTCTGTTTTATAAACAGGGACAGATGCTTAAGCAGGTGAAGTGCTTGTCCTGGCTGGATAGGCAGGAAGTAGCAGAGATAACCCCCAATCCCAGGACTCCTCATTGTGCTTTGCTGCCTCCGGGTCCAACTGGTCAACCAGGATGGTGACCAACAGACAGCAGAATGGCCTGGCCTGTGCTTCGTCAGGTCATTCTTATCATGTCACAGAATCACCTATTTTTAAAAAATTATCTACCATTAAATAATTGAAATGTATGAAAAGCTGATTTTTTTTTTTTTTTTTTTTTAAGTCTACCTACACGTACATGGGATGCTCTTTTTTAGTTTTTGGTTCTTTTTCCTTTTCCTTCTCAGAATGTTTCTACAACAGTAGAAACAAAATATCAGGTCACCTCTATGCCTTTGGCAACTGGAAACTTTCCAAGGTGGACTAAAAATAAGTGATGGATGAGAACCTGTTCTTCTGATACCGGTGAGAGAACTGGACTGGGTCAAAATGACCCCATCGCCTTTGTAGGGGAGAGGCGTGCGCGGTAGAAAGGGCAAGGCTGGTGCCCAGGGAGGCCCAGGTTTGGTCTTCTCTCCATCAGTCGTGAGCCCAGGCCCCCCGTGCCGCTGTCTCCCTGGGTTCCCTGGGGCTTCCTTCTCACCTGCAAACTGAGGCCAAGAGCCCTCGTCTCTCTAAAGTCCGTACTCTGGCGTTGCTAGAGAGGGCCTGTGACCTGGGGGACTTCTCATGGTCCTGCCTGCTCGGCCACTGTGGCCCTAGGGCACCTGGGGGCAGGAACACAGGCCCAGGCACTCGCAGCTTAGTGACAATCCCAAGGTCTAAGGCTAGTGATGACTGTCAGGAACAGCGATGGAAAAGATTTCAAAGCGGCAGCAGGAAGGGGGAAGCCAGGCACCTGCTCCGCTCCCACTGTCTCCTAAAGGAGAGGGTAGCATGTGGCAACTCTCTCTCTCTTTTTTAAGGAGGTACCAGGGATTGACCCCTGGTCCTCATACATGGGAAACAGGCGTTCACACCACTGAGCTACATCTGTTCCCCAACAACTCTCTTTTAACCAATTACTTGCCAAACTGTTTTCAATCATTTACCTGCTCTAATAACCCAACCTGGTCACCTGTGCCCAGTCCTATAGGCTATCTCCCTCAAATCAGCAAATCCGATTTGTCATCACTCAGGCATGTTTGCAGCCTCGGAACAACCATTTTTTATTCAAACCAAATGAGATTAGCTTCCATCAACTGTTTAACTGCAACCAAGCATGTTCATAAACAATGTAACTATATTCCTTTACAAGAGCAGTGCCTACAACCCGCCAAGAAAACTGAGTTAAGTGTGAGCCCTTCCTAATGCTTTGTGGGACTATTAATAAGTCTGGATTGCTCTGTCTCTTTAATTTTACCTTGGCTTGAGGGAGCCTTATTTTCCTAGGGATTTAGGTTAGCTCCCAGATGGTAAAAATCAGGATCAATCTTCTTTGCAAGTTAAAAAAATCACTCACATCCATTCTTGCTGTTTCTCCTCTAGGTCCTCATTTCCCATTTCCTTGCTAAAAATAACTGCCATGGTTTGTGGAATTTGTTGGCTAATTCCCCAAGTCCCAAAAGGTACTTGCTGGTGACATGCAATAAGCTTGGCCGGCTCAGATTTCCTAAGTTAACAGTGAGTCTTCATTTGATGTTCCTGGGTGGATGGAACCATCCCTAAACACTGCCCAGTTTGCGTGCTCTCCTTTCCTTGTAAAGCAAAAACAGTGCTGTATTTTAGGTTGGGAGCTCCATGCGTTTTACTTCATTCATTTGCCACATGGGCATTTGATGGTCCATGTCATAAATGGGGTGCTATCCTAGGCACTGGGGCTCCATCGATGGATAAAACAGGCAACGATTCCCTCCATCATGGAACATGCATTCCAGTGGGATGGGATAGACAAAACACAATACATGTGACAAATAAGTGAAGTGGATTCTGAGAAGTTGGTAAGTGTGGATGGAAATAATAAAAAGAGCAGGATTTGGCTTTTGGATGCCCCGTGGCCAGTTTCCCAAGGAAAGACTGCGGGTCCAGGGGCACCTTGTCACTTCGCCTCGGTAAGTGGCATCCGCCCCAGGCACTGCTTCTGCTGGCCTCCTGCCTGGCCTGTTCTTTCCCTCTATCTCTTCACCTATCTTTCCCTCTTACCCTCTCCTTGGGCCTCTCATGTCCTGCCTGCTGTCTTGGTCCTCTCCTTTGTCCTTTCTCCTTTCTCCCACTGAGAACCCTTCCATGGCTGCCTTTTGACAGAGGGTCTCGTGGATTCCAGTGTCTCCTTTGTCCAACAAACAGAAAGAATTTCAGGCATGATGTGAACAATGGCCAACAGTACCATACCGTTCCACTTTTGTTATGAAAGAAGTTTGTTTTTACTGAACTGGGGGAGTGGAAATTGGAATAAAACATTGAAAAACTTAGAAATAGGTGATTCTGGAAATACATATACATATACATAAACATATACACATAGGAATGTATATTAATTTTTGTATGCAAGTCAGAAATTGGTAGTTTTTATTAAAAGATTTGACATACAATTTTGCTAACTATCTTCATTTTGGGCAATATAGCTATGCCTTGAGTTGTAGACTTGGTGTAAAAATTATGGAAGCACTTGCCTTTGTGCAAAGAAAGACACGATTTCCTTGGCATTCAATCAGCATTTTGCAATTTAAGAGGTGCAGCTCGATTTTTGTTGACATTCTACAAGCCGATTGTAAAGTATATTTCCGTGCTGAATCCATTCCGTTTGACCTGTCTTTCTAGGCCACTCTGTGTTGGATCCCAGCTTTCTCTGTGCTTCTCCGGCCTCGGTCTCCTGCCTCCCCACAATCCTTCGCTGCCCTGCCCCTCCTCCTTGTCTTTATGCCCCATGAATCCCGGGCATCCTGCCATCCCATTACAGGCGCCTCCCTCACTCCCCCCTTCCAGCTCCACAGCTCTCCCCCTTCCTCTGACCTCTCAGGCGGTTCCTGGCACCCCTCCAGGACCCCCTACCTCTGGCTGTTAGAGTTTTGGAGCACAGCAGCTGTGACCGCTTCTCGGCTGGGCCCTGACTCTGGGCTGAATGGAAACCTCATCTGCTCCAGCTTGCAATGCACCAGGGAAGTGGCCACGTGCACACGGCAGGAGCTTTCGAACTGGGGCGGGGGCTCCTTAAAGAGGACACGGGGAAGCTTGCTTCAGCACCCACTCCTGGGCCAGGAAGGCACCAGGTCCTATGCGTCCCACCGGAATCACAACCTCCCCCAAAGACCAAGGTCCCAGCTAGTTTAGTTGAAGGTTAAGTGTATCTCAGGTTGTTTTTTCCTCTAATGAACTTTTGCTAAGTTGTAACCTTCAAGTAAAAGACATGCCCCACACTTTCTGCTCCGGGTCGGAAGCCATTCGTGTCCTGCTTGGACCCTTAATCGAGGGAAGGAAAAAGGAAGAGGTGGAAAAACAAGCATCCCTCCGTCCCTTCAGTTTCATTTTAAAATAAAAGCACCTAAAGCAAACAACTCTGTCCACTGTAATAATCAAGGCAATGTTGTAAGGAAAATTAGGTGCGTTCAAAACGTCTTTGCCGGGCAGCTGGGGATGGATGGACCCAAGGTCACGGAACCTGAGAGCATCTGATGGATTCCCGATCGTCTGCATCAATGGCCCAGAATTAAGTCGTCCGGCCCCTCTCGCTCCTGCTTCTCCCCTGCAGAGACTAAGTAGTCTTAGGGGGCTTCGAACTTTTTTCTTTTTTGAACTCTGGAGTTCTTCTCCTATTTTTTTTGTAAATAAAGGAGCAGGGAGGGGGTGAGGACTGAGCAATATGATCTTCACAGAGATAGGAAGCAGGGATACAAGGGCTCTTTGTTTCCATCCCCGAAGCCCCAAGACTTATGTCAAAGCCAGGAGGCCATGCTGAAAGCGATTCGGTCATTATTATGCCTCATTTACATTTCAGCCTGTCTGCGTTCTGACCGGTGTAGAGGAATGCATCATTATATAGCAAATGCACATGCAGAAAAACAGAAATAATAGGTCCTATTAGAGAACAGATGCGATCTGCGGTACCTGATGGCTCGCGCAATTGGATGCTCATGATTTCCAGCTAAGTTCTGGTAAATTCTGAGCCTCTGCTCATTGTTTCCTGCCATTTGAGCCATTGCCTCTGTTGTGTTTTTTTCTTTTCCCCAATTTAGTAGGTCAACAGACACACCCAAAAAATACCAGCTTCCCCCAAGTGCAGGAAAGGGGACCTGAGTAGCCACTGACAGGAACATAAAGTTTGGCTAATTCTGGTGTATTCTGAGTCCAGTATCTAGATACACCATGACTAGGTTACTGTTCTCTGTTCAAGGTCATAACATTTTAAAGAGGGAAATATCCTTAGTGTTAAAGTTGATAGAAAGATTTTGCAAATAAAGAAACTGACTTTTCCTGTGCCTTTTAGCTAGTTAACCGCTGACCTATGAGATGGGCTGGGTGTTTTGACTTCAGGGTTAGATACTTTTGAACTTCAACTTTTATCTTTAAGAAACAATGCTTGGTCAGAGGTATTTTGCATAAAAGTTTGCAAGATTTTTTTTTCCTCTTAGTTTGGTGGATGCTATTGTAAAATTACCCTATTAATTTAAACAGTATTTTAGCTACATTTTTAAATAATTTAATTTTTATGGCATGATAGTTGTTTTTTTGTCCCCCTTTGAGGACAAAATATCCACTTTTGTATGCAAGTCACAGGTAAACAGTCTACCTTTCACAGAAACCCAAGTTCCATGAAACCTCAGAAATGACTGAGCATCTTACCACCCCTGGTTCCTGACCCCGGGTGGACACATGGTTGGGAAGACAGGGTAAAATGTTTTTTTTAGAAGGCTTTTCTAAGGGTCTGTTTGAGCTCTTGGTTTCCACTCCCGTAGCTGGCAACCATGTAGAAATGGTGTAATCACGTGCTGTCGTTGCTGAACGCCAGGTTGCCTGGCAATCCACCTCCCAAGAACTGAAGACAACTCTTCCCAAACGGGGGACTGGCAGGTGTCCCCACCTCCAGTCTTGGTTATAGCCGGAAAGCAGTGCAAATATTCCCTCTAGACTAGCTTATCGAAATGGGATCTGGCAGGCACAGAATATCTGAGCTGGTAAAGACACTGCAGCCAGTGAAAAACTGAAAAAACCAAACGAGCAGGTTGTTGAATATGGCGGCCCAGGCTCATGCAGGAGCTTCTGCTGCATCTCTTTGCACAAGCTCCTTCAGCTCATCCCCTGTGGAAAGGTGTGAGTCTTGAACTCGCTGTGAAATCTTCAAACACATAATAAGAATTAATCACCATTGGTTCTCTATTTTAACAGCTGCCTGCTACTCCATCGCCGCTGCAGCTGCGAACTTGCCTCCCTTTGCAGATATCATAATCCCATTACAGCTGGAAACTTGCAAACGTAAAATGCAGATTTAAGCTTATTTTGAAACAACTCATACTTGTTAATTGCTCCAATCTATATCACAAGCGTAAAACCCAGCTTTCACGGGCGGCACGGCTCCTCCTTGCCAGAGGCAGAGCGTCCTTCTTTCTCTGGGTTAACCGCAGACCCAAATGCAAAGCCGTTATTTGGCAGCTTTCAATTCGTTCACATGCTTGTGGACTGACTTTGTCCAGAGATGGCATCTGTCCATCTGCTTCCTGCTCAGTCCTCTCCCCAGATGCTCTCTGCTGACGGCTGAGGAAACGCCTCAGAACCAGGTGAACCCCGGAAGCTACTGTCGCCACTGCCGCCACCCAGGACTGGCTCACTCCTATTTCCACCAGGAAATCTGAGGGATCGCTCTCCTGACTTGCGAGTCATGTGGGAGAAATTAATTTCCTGGTTTGGTTTGTGCACTTTTTCAAGACACTTATTTGAACAATTCCACTTTCCTTTGTGTCTCGTTTTCACACAAGTTTGGACATGACCTGCAGCTTGCTACATGAACTCCTTCAGATTGTGCTGGGGTGGGCTTTTAAATCCAATGAGAGATAAAGAATTTGCATGTGTGCATCCATTTGTTGTGTGAATATAAGAAGAGGATTTTAGTAGGTTTCAGATATGGGGGGTGGGGTTGCTATAATTAAGTTAATTATAGAACATTATTTTGATTTCTAGCAAATTGTCTTTTAACACACTTAGGGGAACACAGGAGGAGAAGTACTTAAAAATCTACCGTGGTGAAAGTATCAGGTAATTTTAATTCATTCGAATAGCAGGGACACTCACTTTGCAGAAATCCAGCATAAAGACAGAGTCGTTGGCATCTTAAACCAGAAGGAAGAACCCTGTTTACATTGTGAAGTGGCTCTGAATGAATTGGTTTAAAACAAGGTCCTAAGAAGGTTCTGTTCCGCTTTTTAAATCTGATGATTTTTGTAGCTCCACCTGCTGTTCATTAGTGGAAGTGTCTAGTTAACAGGAAAGGTCTTCTGGATTTTTCCCCCTTATTCCAAGTTACATTTTGGGCTTACTTGCAAAGAGTCATACCTAGAGAAATCAGTCACTATGTTTTCTGTTAACCAAACTGTAGTCAAATAGCTGCCTTTAAGAAGGTGCAACATAGAAGTTCCCCAGGCCTGTCAAATATTGGTTTCACTCAACAAGAACTTGAGCCCTTCTCAGTTTCAGGCTATGGCTTCTGCAGGGGACAATTCTTTCACTTGAAGCTGTGATATCAGAATAAATTCCTAAGCCTATGAAGATGTCATTATGCTGGATTAATCTCCGAGGTCATTGGGGTAGAAAATAATGCTACCTTCCCCTCTGCCGAGCTGGGCCTTGGCAAGCTTGCCTTAGGGGCTGTGAAGAAAGGGATCAGGCTATCAGTTCAGTGTTTGGACCCATCCCCAGAAGCTCAGGGAGGGAGCTCCTCAAAGATGAACCTCAAAAAGGCTCCCAGATCCCCATCCCTTGGCGTCCTTCACCACCACATGCTGTTGCCAGCCAGGAGTTTGTCCAAGAGTGCAATGAATTGTCAGGCACAGCAGGCCTCTGATCAAAGAATGTGGCACCCCAGTTTGGCCAAGAACTGAGTCCGGATTACTCTGCCTGAATCGCCAAGTGTCTCTTCCTCTGGCCATATTTACATGGACTTTGGTCTCATATGAAGTCCCTTGAACAGCCTCCTCCTGGCCCTCCTGCTTCCAGGCGATCCCATTCTGTGCACACTAAATAGCTGCACTTCAAGCAGATGACTTTTCCTGCATATGAAAGAATTGGATAATTTTGTGTTCGTACTGCAGGGCTCAGCGCCTGCTTTTAAAAGTCAGCTGGCAGCATGATAATGCCTGGGCTGGAAGGCAGTCAGTCTATCCCACAATATCTGCATAAACTTGGTCTCCCTAACGAAGGAAACCCCAGAGCTCAGCTTGCTGTTTGGCCTT
The DNA here is from genome assembly GCA_026826555.1 of Tolypeutes matacus. NCBI lineage: Eukaryota > Metazoa > Chordata > Mammalia > Cingulata > Chlamyphoridae > Tolypeutes > Tolypeutes matacus. The sequence goes on from JAKSZT010054544.1 coordinate 11,507,759, forward strand.
CCGATATATACCATTAATGGGAGTTTGAAATTACAGTTCAGAAAAGTCCTTAGCTCAAACTCTGCTTCCTCTGAGTCTCATGTCTTAAGTGGGTTTCTTTAAAACATACTCTTCATGCTCAAAATGAGAATATATTTTGGGTACAATGGCAGGTCTGGGGCAAGGACCATTCACTGTCAAAACACATCTTGGATAGGAATTATTTCATCATAGCTGCACGAGCTGATTGCCAAAGAATGATAATAGACTTAATATCTTCCCCCACAAAAATAATCTGTGTTTATTAAGGCTTCTGAGATACGCCCCTAATCACACCAACTGCAAAACTCCTGTCCATCACTGTGTTTTTTATGCAGTTATGAAAGCTAATATTTTAGGTTCCTTGGCTGCTCAAGCAAATACCATGAAACAGGTTGGGTTAAATAATGGGAATTTATTTGTGCACAGTTCTGAGGCCTGGAAAATGTCGAAATCAAGGCATCATGAAGGTGATCCTTTCTCCCCAAAGACTGTGGCCTTCCGGGGCTCGCTGCAGTGATCCTTGGTTCCTCTGTCACATGGCAAGACATATGGTGGTGTCTCCTGGTCTCTCCTCTCTCCTCCAGGTTCCCTTTCACCTTCTTGTTTCCTGTGGCTTTCTCTCTCTCTCTGTCAGAATTTCATTCTCTTATAAAGACTCCAGTAATAGGATTAGGACCTACCTTGACTGAGACGGGCCACAGCTCAACTGAAGCAGCTTCATCAAAAGGTCCTGCTTCCAATGGGGTCACACCCCCGGAATGTTAACTTTAAGAGCATGTTTTTCTGGGGCACATCCAGTCTCAAACCATCATACCTAATGATAATTTTAATTCTCTTCCCCATTGAAGGGCATCCTGCAGGTCCAGACTTGCATTTCATTTGAAATTCGGGTTTGTCCATAAGCACACTGGGGCAAAGGAGGGCTCTCCTCTTACCTGGCCTGGAGTAGGATGACAGAGTGCAGGTGCAGGTGTCAGGTGCAGTGGGGCTGCTGGAGGGTGGCACCAAAAGCAAATCTGGAAAAAGACACAAGATGGCTGGGTTGCATCTTTATCCTGTGTCTCTGCAGTTTTCTTTGGACTGCAGAAAAACTTTAAGGTAACAGGGTCGTCGGAGTTCATGTGCCTGGTCCTTTGGCAGAAATTTGTATTTAACTTGGGCCCTTGGATCCCCCGGGTGTCCTTTGCTCCTTTGTCCCTAACCTCACCACCCAAATGCAGGTGCATGGATTGGACATTAAGAAAGCCTGCTAGGCAGCTGTCGCCAGCCCTTCTGGGAAGGAATGTCCTATGCTCCCTTCCCAGGGTTGGGAGGCTGGCCCTCCTTAGGACCAGGTCCTTTCACTTCACTGGTGTATGCTACAGCAGCATACATTTGGGTTCAGTGATTTGTCCTCAAGTCTCCATTAATTCCTCTGATTTTATTTCACTCTTAAGGAAACCAGAATCCTTTGTGGACCCACAAAAGGGCGTGCTTTGGGACTCCCGGAGCAGGTCTGGGAGCAGGGACCCCACTGCCTGCTGGATCTGCCATGGAGAGAGATGGGTGGCTTAGCAGCCCTTTGTGACACCTGGGCTGCCTGCTCCTGCAGTGTCCATGCTTGTCCATGAACTGGAGGCTAATGTTTTCAGAAAACAGTTGCCTGGCCACCAGAACTGCCCAGACAGTGTGAGAGAACCTGGCACTCTTTTCATGAGGTGTAAATCTAAGTGGAATTCCCTTCATTCAGAAATTAGTGAGTGGCCCAAACCATCTGTTCCAAGAAGAATGAAGTAAGGTCCATGTCACAGGGGGATGTGAGATGGAAGGAAGGAAGAAGGAAGGAAGGAAGGGAGGGAGGGATGGAAAGGAAAGAAGGGGAAGGAAGGAAGGAAGGAAGGAAGGAAGGAAGGAAGGAAGGAAGGAAGGAAGGAAGGAAGGAAGGAAGGA
>JAKSZT010054544.1:11509718-11656319 GCA_026826555.1 Tolypeutes matacus
GGAAGGAAGGAAGGAAGGAAGGAAGGAAGGAAGGAAGGAAGGAAGGAGGGAAGGAAGGAAGGAGGGAAGGAAGGAAGGGAGGGAAGGAGAGAGGAAGGGGGAGAGAGGGAGGGAAGGAAAGAAAGAAAGAAGGACCTTACTAAAACTAAATGAGTAATTTTGTATTGTACTATTTTTGTGTATACTGCTATTTAGTAATAGCTATTATTTCTTGGGTTTGTACTCCTGTCTTAATGAAATTTGCAAAGAACTCAGTAGGAAGACTGTAGGGTGAACTTGGTCTAACTGCCATAGTCTAAATGATTGCCGACACAGTCCCCCTGCTGTGTGTGACAATGTCTAACTACAAAATGGGGTGCCTACAAATATTTCCCAAATCATAACCCTTAAAGGTCTTTGTATCTGACGACCCACACAGAAAACCTTAAGCGCCTGACTGCTTCCTTTGAGAAGAGAATCCAGCAGCAGAGTCTATCTCCTTGACCTCTGAGGGCCTCTTGGTTTGAGGCAAATCCTGCCTCTTCTGAGAATCCTCTAGCTGGGGCTTAGCCTTGGGCACATTACTGGAGCTCTCTGAACCTTGGTTTCCTTATCTGCAAATGATATAAAAATGCTCAATGAGTAGAAGCAATCTGGCTGGCCATTATTACGCCTTGAAGAGCTGCTCTTAAATATTATCCTGGTTTATCACAGATGGTTTCCATTTTCTTTTAATTGGCTTTATATTCTTGTAGAATGCAATTGAGGAGTATATTTTTAATATTATGGTGCCCCTAATAATCTCCAAACAGGTTTAAGTTCAGCTAGAACTTATAAAAATCACAGATTATTAAAATCACTTTTAATGATTTATTCTGTGTGATTTGAGAACATATAAATAAATATATAAATGCATTTTGGCATACTTCTCCATGAAATAATGAATGCAATTAACATTATCACTGGCCAAAAAGTTAGCTAACATTTTGGTGTCTCTCCAACAAAGTAGAATGAACCACCAACTAAGCCAAAAATCCTTAACATAGTAACAGAAAAAAAAGTGTATTCTATAGTAAGAGAACTTAGTGAGTTTAACTGTAATCCATGTTTGTAGGTAAATGTGTGGCCAGCAATCAGAAAAATCCTACTGAAGAATGCCCAGGAGACACGGTCAGATCCCCTTACTGGCTCCGGAAAGGATGACATCCTGCATGGCTAAGGGCTACAAAGACTGGTTTCAACGCCCATGATCCCTCAAAAGCTTGGCTTTTTGGGCAGTGATAGGTTGAAAAGCTAAAGGATGGTTTTTCCATTTTGTGTCAGAGAAGCACCAGAAAAGAACAACCTGAAGGTCTGGGCTGGATCTGAGTTGACACTTAGGCTTCCCATCCTGGCACTCTCTCCATCTTCAACATTTATTCAGTGTCTGCTGTATACTGGGACTGGGGATTCTGCAGTAAGCAGGAAAACACCCCTCCTGCCCTCATGCAGCCTCTTGTTTGTTAGAATTTCATTCAATTGACTTTTAAGAAATTATGAAAATTAGTTCTCTTCATACACTCTCTCTCCTTTTCCTTCTAAAAGAGACAATAGAGAAATGGTAAATAATAAAGTTGAATTAGTGGGTAAAATACAGAAATCACACCCCATTATCAAGTAATAAAACATCTCCCTAACACCACATCTTCATCTGCTCCATGAGGGTTTCCGATATAATAGAAAGTGGGTGTAAATATCAGTGTATGGAAAGGAATATATAAATGAGGAGGACCCAGTGGAAGTTCAGATTAAATCAGGCTACGTATGCCCTGTTAGCCAATGGGGACACATCTTAGCATCACTGAGCTAAATTCCACAGAAGTGGGTGGCGGCCCTTGAGTTCTTTCTAATGTGCCTTTTGAACAAATGAAAATACAGGTACTATAAGGGCTCCACAAGGCTGTTCTCAAGCCGTGGAACTAACGCATCATGCCTCTGTTCCGTCTTCTGTTCTTGAGGCTGATTCAGAAAGGAGATCCTGACGTTCTCTCGGTGGTTCCCGGGGCCGTTGGACGCGAGGATGTGATTGTCGGTTTGACACGCTCTCAGGTTGCTCCTGAACGACCACGCCAGAAGTCCATCAGGCACACGGGACACGTCTGGCCTCCCACGGGCTTCCAGAAGTCCTCGCACAGTGGGGATGGACCTCAGCTCTGCGGTCCACCCTCTTTCGTAAGGGATACACGTGGGTCCTCCTTGGGTTTTGTCCTATTTTACTCTTTTCTTGTTTTCTGAGTTGAAAGATCTCCGACGCTCAGAGATCTGAGGGGAAGTCCTTGAGTAAACAGCCCTGGCAGCAAGCTCATGTTTTAAGATGTCTACCGCCCAATTATTATCGGTCACCAGCTTTCTTTAGTCTCTCGTGACTTAAAACAGCAGAGACATTCAACGTCGCCCCTGCCTTTTGGAGGCTGCACATCAATAGTCAGATGACAACTGACTTAGGTCTCTTACTCAGCAGTGACGTCTCACTTCTACGCATTGGTCAAATGTGTGCTTCTGGACGCTTCTGCTGTTTGCCAGCCGGGGCTGTTTGAGGATTCCTGCCTTCGAGCGTCTCCAGAGAATGAGTAGCCACGGTTCCTTCCCCACGGAGCTAAGCACCGGAGCTCTGGGTGCCGCCCACATCCGGGCAGCTATTCTTCTTGGAGAACCTATCTAAAGGGATTTACTGTCTTTTTAATATTTTTGAAGACTCCTTTATGATCCTGTTGACCTGCTATTAGTGAAAGCTTAGCTTTCAGCAAAGGTAATTAAATTATAAAATCACTGCTGCAATCATCAAACTACTCATAAAATAAGAAATGAAAAAAAAAAAAAAAAAAACCACCCTGAAATAAAAATCTTGTGGGCTTCTCTTCTTGCAATATTGTTCCCTGATGTTAATTACATTTAAATGGGCGAGTACTATTTCGGTATCATTCATAGGCCTCCAAAAGAACTTTCCAGTTTATCATACCTGTCAACCTCAGCGCATCACAGGCTAATACTTTATTAAGAAAAAGATCATTAGGGAGCCGCTGATCCCATTTAAGTACATTGGGCAGAATGTAAGACTAATTAAAAAGCATATTTTTACATTATTAATTTCTGAGTTTCACACTTAATGAATGTGAAATGACAGGGCTACTATTTTTACATCCAGGCACTCTGGGCCTTTCAGTCAGGGGAATTAAATTCTGGGGATTTTTTTGCAAAGATGTTGCTTGGGAGATTTGTTTTCAAGGAAAGCTAAGCTTTTTAGCTGTGCTTTTTCCTGGGAAATTATACTAAAGCACATAACAGCCACTTAAAAAGAGTAGTTAAATAGATGTTTTTTTTTTTTTTCATCATACTGCTATAAAAGTATTTTAGATGAGGTATAAAATATGGTTTTTAAATGATATTATGATTTGCAAACACTAAAAAATAATTGCAGTGCAGTTGAGAGAGAGAAAACATCTAATCTTTATTGTGTAAGACAATGTGATAAAATATTTTACAGCCAAAAGCTCATTTTGCATCTGGAAAATTGTGTAAACTGATGGGGAAAATCTCATTAAAGCTAAAGGTTATTTTTTTTAATATTCTCAGAACAAAGCAACACATTATAACTGCATTTTTCTTTTTTCCTATTTATTAAATCAGACAGTCATACAAGTATCTAACATGCGATATAAATAAAGGCATAAAGTGACGAGACCGAATAGATGGACAAAGATGAATTGTGCCAGGACGCAAGGAATCCATGCTAAGAAAATCTGTGGGTGTTCTCTGGGTTTGTTTGCTCTATGCAGTCGCAGCAAATACATTATTAAGTAGTAGGTGTTACGTTACTTAAAACTTCACTGGTTGAACGCTGGCTTCGTTTCCTGAGAGCCTGCACACAGAACCCATTTTTATAGGGCTGTGCGAGGAGGAGGGTAGAAAAATCCTTTCTTTTTTCCTTTCTTTTTCAAATGTGCTTACAATTACCTCTCTGTATTTTTATTGTCTTTTTACAAACCACAAAACTCACACTGGAGGCAAAGCTTAACTGCTGAGGCTTTCCTCGTGTAAATATTAGGAAATTACATTTGTACAAACTGCAGGGCTTTGTAAATGGAGGCTGGAGCTCCTCCAACACAAATTCATCAGGATAAAGTTGCTCTGTGTTGAACACGGCCGTAGTTTATTTTCTTAAGGTATTAATTTGTCAACAGCTTTCCTGCTTCGGCGCGACGCATTTGGAGGGCAGAGAAGGAAGACACAGATGCAGTGGTAGCTGCCTTTTTCACCTTGCGGTTTTAGGAACCGATTTCAGTTAATCAAAACAAAAGTGGGCTTAATTTTTCAGTATTAATTTTCGTATCAGCGTTTACTATCATGTGATGGAAACATGAATATACATATAGGTGCTTCAGAAAAGCTCGTTTTCAGAAAAGGAATGAAACCAATTTAGTCAGATGTTGAATAATTGATGCTGTGTTGTGTTTTTTAAGGATCTCCGAAAGAACTGCTTCCCGAGCCTGCACCTTTAATTTTCTGTTCCTTCTAAAACCCACCCTGTGGGCTCCCCCAGCTGCGGTGTAGACAGTTGCACCCACGCCCTCCCAGTTCCTACAACATTGTGCTATTTTTAATTAGACTTTAATTATATCTCGATTTTCTTAAAATATTTGTTCCCTGTGAGGTTTCTGGGATGGAGAAGTGTGTGCAACGACCTCTATTTTTCAGACTTGCCAAAACAAATTAAGGAAAATGTCCAGCTCTCTCTTTGCCAAATGTTTTAATGCTTTTCCATGAAAGCAAATCTTATTTGTAATGTATATTAAACCTGGAGTAAATAATGCATCCTGTCAGAGGCAAATGCTATCGTACGGCTGAGAACAGTTATCAATTTTGCACTTGATAAAAATAGATCATATGAAGGATTGCGTCATTTAAAGACCACATATGTCGGGGTAGTTACAAACAGCCTGCGCTGTCACAGAATGTGACACCCAAGTACACTGAGCTAATGTCTTATTGAACCACTGACCTATCAGCCATTTCTTGAAAAACCTCAAGCTTTCACTCGACTAGGGCTCAAAGCTGCTGCAAAAGAACTCTCACCCATCCCATTTTAATTTTGCCACCCTAGGGTTGCGGCGTTATCATGACAGTCGCGTTTCACTGGGATCTTCCTGCCCCACCCGCCACCCCCATCGCCCCGCTGCACACACAAGTGCAGAGGCAGCCAGCTCCACCTCTGGAGGTGGGCTTTGGGGTGAGGGGCAGGGGTCTCTTCCTGCTATCTCCAGGAAAGACTTGGCCAGACCGAGTCACTGATTTTCCAGGCATCACGCCATCGTTTGGAGTGAGGATCTCCTTCAAAACTGTTGGAGAGGCAATCCCGGACATCCCGAGCAAGCAGCAGGTTCGACTGCTTGCGTCTTCCCTGGTTGTTTACGTTAACATCCATTTCAAACATTATTGACACTCTCCTTGTTTTATTAGTTTGCATTTACCTTGTTCACCGTTTTATTATTCAAGATTTCAGTTGTTGCCAAGTATTAATCAATGTATTATGCTGTTCAGCTGGGCAAGCTGTACAGGACAGTGCCCCTAGGGTTCATACAGTCTAGAATGAGAAAAGTGTTTCAGACATGTATACAACATGTGGTTTACTATTATCATTAAATGAGGTGAACTGGGACTCTATACATATGGATTTTGAATTGCATAAATTTTGATTGATATCATTTGAAGACTGAGGCTCTGAAAGCCTAGATTTTGTGAGAGACGATACACAGACCCGCTATCACCACATACAATTGTACCAGGAAAAATATCTGAAACGAGCAAGGCAGCTGGTTTTTAAATAGCTAAAACATAACATCAATACTTATTTTGAATAATGGAAAAAAGAGGTAAAAGATGTTGACCCCTGCTTGACAGGAACATGTTCCAAAAGTAGAACCGGCCCCCTGGGGGCGGCCCCTGCTCCACAGTAGCCCAAGCCTCTTGCTTTCTGCTGCTTTCTCAGCTCGCCCCTCCCCCGTTTTCTTTCTCTCAAAAAAAAGTAAATATTTTTTGAGCATTAAGCCACTATGGACAAGCGGCTAGAGAAAGAATTTTCACAAATTCAGGAAACACTTGAGAGGTAAAACCAACATCCTGAGACAGAAGACAGGCCAGCTTTTGACACCAGGTTGGACCTGTGAGGGCTAAAACCTCCAGCCAGGAAGCGCTTGCCACGGGGTCAGGGCTCCAGAGGCCCCGCGCCAAGGCAGGAGAGAGGGAACTTTCCATGCACCACCGAAACCAACAGGCCTCTTCATGGGAAACTGGCTGAAAATGTGCTGACCAGCATAAAACTTTTATTAGAAGCCGGCGCAGGAGCTGAGCTTCCAGGGAAGAGGGCCTGGGCAGTTTGGGGAGGTGCACCCACGGAAGGCGCGCCCAGGCCCCTGCTGCATCTTTGGGGTTCTTCCCCAGGCCGCTCGCTGGCTGCCCAGCCGGACTCCCCGCGGCGGCGGCGGGGTCCCCAAGCTGGATCTCGGGGCCCCCCGGCGCGCCCCTGCGCAGTGCGCCCCTGCGGGATCCGGGCGCCCGCCGCGCTCCGGGACCCCGAAATTAAGGCGGCCCGGAGTCGGGGGCGCAGAAGCCCCCCTCCCCTCCTGCCTAGCTCCCAAACGGGGCAGACTTTCTGCAGGAGGGAAGGGACATAAATCAAGGCATTAAAAAAAAAAAAATAGTTTCTGCACATTTTCAAAACCCACGTCGAGCTCTCTGAGGTCCTTTTCATTTTAACCAAATCAGGGGGAACTTGTCCTCACAGCGCCCAGGCAGATGGAACCATACATCACAGGCACCATTGACTGCCCGCAGTGCACCCTCCGCAGCTGTCACTTTTTTGTCTCTTTGCTTTTAGCTGACATGGTTTGAGGTCCACTGTGAACCAATCTGGACTTTCTTTTACAGCCGTATCCATCAAAAGGCGCCCTGGCCATCGGCCCGCTGCGGCGATGCGAGGGCTCCTGCCCCAGCGCGACCTGAGGCTCCTAGGTGAGGCCCGGGAGAAGCCCCGCATTTTAGCGGATCCCCACCCCCCACCCCCACCTTTTTTTTTTTTTTTGGCCTCCAGCTACGGCTGTGCTTTTCTGAGCAGTCTTAGCTAACGTTCTCGAAGTTGCATCAGGATAGATACAGAGCAAAGCAGGTAAGGGGCTCGGCGCAGGGCGCTGGAAATAGCAGCCGCGGGGCCGTGCTGGTGTTTTTTAAGTGCGCGGAGGCGCTGGCGACGCTCAGAGTTTCCAACTCGTTGCTTATTTTGCAAAGTAAACAAGCAAATGTTATGTGCATAACCTTAGCTGTCTCGCTAAAGGTCAGCGCGCCCCTGCTCATTTCCCCGGCTGCCTTTTGGGGGCACTCTGGCGCCGGGGATCTCCTCGGGTGTTGGGGAAACAAGACCTGCTCGCCTAACAAAGACTCAATCTACAAAGGCTGCAAAACAAAAACATTGATTAAATTGGAACTGGAGTGCGGAAGTTTACTTCTGTGTATAAAATAGCCCTTTAAGCGCTACCTAGCGAGGGGCTGAGCCCGAGGCCGGGGTGCTGGGTGTGCCCCGGGGCACATTCCATGAATCTTCTGTGGAGAGGGAGATTCCCTCTGGCCGCCTCCTATAATCCTTGCCCTTGAAATTCAGGAGATAGGGCGAGGTGAAAATACTGCCTTTAAAGTTTCTTCTATAATTCCGTTTTCTTCCAAAATGGCAAATTGCTTTAAAATCTTTTGGTCCTCTTTCGTTTAAGCAGAGATAATTTCACATATGTATGCAAGATTGAACTCAAGAAAAAACTGAGCAAGGGAAAAAAATATATATGTGGGCATAGGGAGCACATAGATACACAATTTTAAAAAATTGGCTGTTTAAAAAAATCCCCAGTTAGGTCAGGTTAAATTTATTATATTCTTTTATAGCTGAACTCTGATTTTGACTTGAGGTGACAGCTGAAATGCACCAGAAACCTTTGGAATTCCAGTACTATATATTACTATAAGGAAGAAAATAAAGTTCTACCATTAGAAAGAAGGCCAGCACCTTGCCTTGAAATGTTCAGGGGAAAAAAAAAAGATATTTTCTCCTGAAATTCCTTTTTTAAAGTAAGGAGTGAGGTGCTGGGCAGAACAAGTTTAAACCTAACATAAACATAGCTGGGAAACCTGGAGCCTGGCCTCTAGTTTAGACTTTTTCAGATTACTGCAGTATTGCCATAATGCAGTAGGAAAGAATTGCTCCTGTTTTGAAGTGAGAACCCCTAATTTGGTTAAAATGGGTCTCTGTCCTTCTCAAGAGTATTTTCTGGGCAGGATTCGGAGCCACTTATATTTGTGCTGTGCATGTCACTGACCAGTGGTAACGTCCACCGGGACAAAACGTGAACCTTTCCAGCAAGTTCTTATTTTACACCGCCAGCTGCCAACGGCTGTCCATGGCTGTCCAAAAGTTCAGTTTCAAGTGAAATGCAAGAGGAAGGATTTTCCCAGAAAAGCCCCTCCATTTTGAGAGGCATTCATTCACACAGCTTTCTTTTCCTTTCCAATTAAAATCACCTCTGACTTTAGAAGACGGATTAAATAGGGAATCCATTCGTGAAATAATATCTGTGTCCAGTGGCACATGCCTTGCACTAGGTCGGGTGTGTGCGCCAGAAGCTTGTCACCCTCCGAAAGTCCCCAGCTACCAGTAAAGAGCTCCTCACAAAGTTGACCATCAGCAAACTCCAGGAATGACCGCTGGCGGGGCCAGGGCTGAGCACGGCTCTCTGCTTCCTTCTGAGTGGAAGTGAGAAGTTGCAAATTGCTCTGCTGTAATGACATTAAAATGTGCAATGTCCCTGCTGTCACTCTGCAAGTCAGAGGTACCTCTCTGGGTACCAGTTCAGGATATCTGCTTTCCAAGGATGCAGCCAGCATCTGGCCAAACTGCCTGTGTGTTTGCGGAGTAAAGCAGTCTGTCTTGGACTGCTGTGGAGCAAAGGCATTGCGAGTCTGAATGAAAACTTAAAGCCACTCCTAGTAAAATAAGGACGGATTTCTGCACACTCCCTCACTGATATTCAATGGAAATCTGGCAGAAGTGGCCAGCTATCAAAATCCAGAGGCAGGAGCTGCAGGGGTGCTTTTCCAAAGCCTTAGTAGGTACGTATTTAAATGTAAGAAATTAGTTTCCTATTTGTGGGAAAGGCTTGATAACAGGTTTTGCGGTCTCAGCTCAGCTCTGAGTACATTTGGCACAAAGGGTTGAAGAAAGGAGAAAGCATGGCAAATTTTGCCCTAACCATAGGGCCACCCTTCCAGCTGCATTCCCCACAGACAGGGACCTGCTGACGGCAATTAAGAAATCCTCCCCTTGGTCTGCGTGACATATTTTTTAAATCGTACAAGCTATTAATAAATAAACAAAGCACCTTCGCAAGGAGGTGTCCATGGCAGTGGTTTTGCCTCCACCCTCGAATCTGCATCCTAAGAGCTAAAAGACTGGCTTTGCCACTCAAAGGAGCCTTTATTTTTCACAGTGACCTGCAAACATTCCCAAATTATATCGTTGCATGATAATCCCTCCCTGTGGCCACGCTATTGTTTTATTTCTGCTTTTCATTTGACTCCAACCCCTAGTGCAAAAGTACTGGGGCTACCAGAGAGTGACTGGGGTGTGATTTTTCTGGCATTTGCATCCTAATGATAGGATTTGTACTTGCTTCTCTAACCAAACTATTTAGTGCTTCAGGAGGGCAGCAGAGAAACTCCTCAAAGAGGAGTCTCTTTATTGACACCCCTTCTTTTAGATATTCAACTGGGTTTTGCAGGATCCCTCCTTTATACGGCTTATATTTTGCTTTAATTTTATGTGCTAGACTCACAATGGGAAAAAAAGAGACATTATTTAAATGTCTGCACTCCTGTCTGTCAGGACAGAGGACTTGAAGAGGGCCATATTTTTCCTGTTTGAGGTTTTTGAAGGAACAAAAGGGAAAAAAATAGCACGGATACTCTATTTCTTCAAGCTTTCTTCTCATGTCACCTAAATCACTCACCATTTATTAACTATAAATCGTTCAACATGATTCCAAGAGCAGTACTCAGAAATGGGGGGGTGGGAGGGGGGGAGGAATTTACAAATAAGTGTTATCCAGGATGGGGGACTAGTGTCGACTGCAGAGCAAGAGCAGGACTGCCGTGACTGCTGTGGACGGCAGGCGCAGGTAACCAGGTAACTGGAGCAGACTGGCCCCCTCTGGGAACCGCGGCCCAGCCGGCCGATCTCCGGGTGGACGGCGGTGGCCTTTTTAAATTATTCACATTACATCCTCTATTTCTTTTAAAACAGCATGACCAGCTGTGGTCAGTAATGGAGTGTCTTTGTTCTAGAGGTTTCTAAAGAGCACATCAATAGGGTAAACACGGATTAGCAGAGTGTTTTTCATCCAGCCTAAACAAGTCTGCCAACGTCACCCCTTCTCCAGCAAGCGCAGGGGCTGCCATGGCCCGGCCTCAGAGCACAGAGCGGGCTCTCCGCTCCGTCTGAATACCTAAAGCAGAGAGTGGCTGTGAGCAAAACAAAAACACATCAGGTGCCCAGGTGACATTTTGTAGCAAACACGGAAATCACAACTCCAGGAAGTGTTGTATTTTATGCCAACAACCACCTGACAGTTTTCTCGGTAAAGAAAACATGACACTTTTCCAAATACCAGAGGATGCGTCCACTGCTCCAGGGATTCCTGTTCTGTCACTGAAATGGAAGGGCGCGAGCTGGCTTCGTGATTTCCGTGGCTGCACGCCACACGCTGTAGGTTAGGGGAGAGCTTCCCCTTCGTCTCCGAAAGAAGTGACGGCAGAAGGGGGCCTCTGCTGACAGCAGTAACCTCTGGGTTTAAAGGCTCTGCCCTAAGCCACGGGAAGTCAAATTGCCCGTGTTAACGCACCGCCAGGGTGTTTCCCCCAAAAGCAAGGCTGGGGGCGTGGGGCCCAGTCCCCCCTATGTCCATCCTTCCGCTATGGACTGTGGTGGGAGGATTTCTTGTTATGTGTAAGCAAAAATCATGTTGCAGTGACAGCCACGGATCCCTGGCTCCAGCCAGGGCTGGCGATGGTCAGACGAGGCTCTCTAAACGTGTCCTCCAGGCGGGGGCTTCGTCCGAACAGGCCGCCGAGGGCTCCCCGGACACGCGCTTTGGGGAAACCTTCTCTGTAGAGCTGCTCAGAGGAGTCTTAAGTGCTTATGGTCATTCTGCCGCAAGACCTCGGGGTGGGGCAGTGCACGCGTGGCGCCGGCCGGCGGAGGGGCAGTCAGCGAGCGTCCTAGGAGGACAAGGAGGATGGGCCGGGGGCGGGGGGCAGCGTTAATAAGAGTACAGGACTGACAGTGAAGTCACGGTGTGCTTCCCTTTCACAGCGAGGAGACTGGACTTTGAACCCTGAGAAACATGGGCGTCCCTTTTTATCTGGTCTCAGCTGTGCTGCTGAAATAAAAACAATTCTTTGAACCCACTTCTTTTAAGAGTGGGGTTCCATTTTAATTAGTAGAAAGGCAAAATGTCGCTTGCCATGTCAATACGTAATTCTTTGAGCCTACAACGAGGAAGAAAAAAAGAAAGAAAAGCCAGCTTGAAAGCAGAGAGCTGAACTGATACCGATTTGCTTCCCGCTCGCCCCAGCACGCCCCTGCCCGCTCTCCCGGGCCCTCTGCAGCCCTCCCCACACCTTACACTGTAAGTTACACGCTTCCTGTTGCCCCTTTTATAAGCAATAAGAATTTAATAACTGAGGGCAACTCTATAGCAATATTTATATGGGTCAAGTGGCTTAAAAGTATGCAATAAATGTAAAGTTATGAACCACATTGCCTCTTTTTAAATAATGCAACGAGCACAAAGATATTATGTTTCATATTCTGGAAAGAGGTGTTTCAGGGTAAGCTCTTGGCTTACAGCAGACATGAAAAGTTACACTGAGCCCATAACAGAGTCACTGCCTGCTTAATATGGTGTGTTATGTCGAGCTCCCCGTCTTAATCGCACCCCACAGCCAGAAGGTCCCAGATGGTGTCAACAAAACCTGAGCTTTCTCATTAGCAATCAGCAAATTCTCCTGGTGTCTGCTGGTTTCAAATCAGGGCAAGTGCCTCCACTCCTGGGGTGAAGCCCAGCAGGGTAAGAGAAGCAATGCCGCCTAATCAGTGGCACACACTTGAGAGCCCACGTTCATAACCGGCTGCGGTGAATCTGGCAAATTTGCCCGTCAGCAGCTTTTAACAAGTTCCAGGGGCCAGAGGAACCCACCGGGCGTGATGGTGGCAGAAGGCGAGACTGAGGAGACGCGGCCCCTGCTGCGGGGCGTGGACCATCCCTACTTGCCCCGACTCCCATCCCACCGCCCCATCACTGAAGGGAGGCCTCCCCCTCTTTCCGAAGAGACTGTTAAGTTGTGGGAAGTTCGATTTCCTGAGACTCTCTCGGCAAGTACGAGCAAAGGGCGGCTGCCTGGGGCCGTTTCCGCGTCGCTGTGCGGTGGCAGTTGCTGTAGTTGGCTCTTTGCTGTTCGCCTGCTTGGATGGGCTCGATGGGGAACTTGACGGAATTCGGGCAAGCAGGTGCAGGCGGGCCCTTCTCCACGGAGGAAACCGGGCATCCCTGGTTCTCCTCTTGCACTCAGGAGACCGAGCCATGGCTCGCTGCCCCTGCCGCCTCCCTCCTCGCGGACAGGGCAGCCCGGGGGTGTCGGCATCCCTCTCCCGCCCACCAGCGTAGGGTTCCTAAAATAATCAACACAGCCCCACGCTCGAAAGCACGAGACCCTCCATCGTACATGCCGAGAGGTCCTGGCTTGGAGAGCCGCCCACTGACCAAGCACGTGGGTCCTGCCCCCATCCCTCCCCAGCCCCCTGCTCCAGCTGCCTCTCATCACCTGGTGCACACCTGGGCGGGGCCGGGGTCTCAATAGCCAAATCCCAGGCCAAGGAGTGCAGTACCTGTAATGGTGAGACTTTTTCTTTCAATAAAATAGAAAAGCACAATAAAATAAGATAGCAGCCAGGCTTCAGCAGGACAAACAGGCCTCATAAGGGCAGGCTTTGGTATGGACAGACTTTTCTAGAACTGGACATACAGCCCTCCCCACCACAAGGCTGCACTCAGATGATGCAAGTCTTACCATAGCCACCAGGTCAGGATGCAGCTCAGGAGGGGGCAGCGCTCTCTGAGGAAGGCCCCACCCACTCACCTGCCTTCCAGGTGAATCGACAGGCTGGGCCACACCTTGGGGGTGGCGGGGGGAAGCTGGAGCACCACCATCCTTGCTGGCAGGGTGACAGAAGCTCAGAGTTTCTAGGTACAGTTTTGGGGAATGGGCATCTTCTATTAGGTAACAACTGTCTTCCCACCTTACTGTGAGCACTTTGCGGCAGGGACCGTACTTGGCAAACCTGTGTTGAGCGACCGGTGCATAAATCAGCCTGCAGGCGTTGGTGTCTGGGACGTGGGGCCGTGCTTCCAGCCTTGCTCTCGGCTGGTCTCATGGAAACCCTGGGCATGTGTTTCCTGCATGCGACGTGTGGGATCAGCTGGCTCCTGAAGGGCTGCTTGGCCGAGGTGAGCAGGAACAAGCAGACCAGAGACCCTCCCTGCAGATGCAACTGGGACGAGGGAGGAAACGCTGAGGGCGCCCGCTGGCCTGGACAAAGGGCGCGCTCGAGGCTCTGGGTGGCGTGGCCCGGGTCCGTCCCGGGTCTGCGGGCGACCGTCCTAGGAACTCAGGCGAGCCACCTCCTGTGTCAGAGCCTCAGTTTCCTCGTGGGTGAGATGCTTACCCTCGAGGGTTATCAGAGGGATTGGACGAGGGAGGCATGCAAGGGCTCCGGCCAACTCCTGTGCTCATGAAGCCGTCTCTAAATGCTAGTTCTTAGGTTACTCACTTAGTACCGGGGTTGGCAAACTTCTTCTGTAAGGGGCCAGAGGATGAACATGCTCAGCTCTGCAGGCCATGAGGTCTCTGCGGCAACTATTCATCTCTGCCACAGGGGCGCAGAAGCCGCCCCAGAACCCCTGTGGCTGTGTTCTAATAAAGCTTTATTTATAAAAACCAGGCAGTCGGCCATTCCAATAAAGTTTTATGCATAAAAAGCAGGCAATGGGCTGGATTGGGTGCAGGCTGTAGTTTGCTGACTCCCAATTCAGCAAGTTCTTACTACCACCACCCACCCTCCCAGATAGAGAATTGTAAGCAGCTTTGCCGGGGCCCTGCCCGCCATGGTCAACAAATCATGCTGCCAGGGGCCCTTTCGTTGTCTCCAGAGATTGTCGACTCGGTGATCATAATCTATCTAACTCAAGTCAGCTTTACAAGCAATTGTTACTACTAGTACTGTAACTACTAGTAATACAGCTAGCCCTACAGTTTGGTTAAGTTGCTAGGCCAAGCTACTTGTGCGGTATGCTAAATCCCTGTCCAAACTCATGTCATCCAGGCAGTGAAGGAAGAAGCCACCTTAGCGGGAAGAACTCGTGTGGCTGATCCTTTTCAGGTTTTCTAGGAATATAATCTCCCTTAAGGAATTACCACATTTTGGGTTTGTTTGTTTAAAAGATTCTTAATGGAGCAATCTGTGTACCTCCAAAAACCAAACGGATAGGCACTAAGCGAATGTCAGCTTTTCAACTGAATCGAAATGTTGTTGTAAGGAGAATTTTCCATGCAGTTCATCAATGAACTAATCTGGGCTTGTCTTATTTTTAAGCAAACGCAGAGAAAGTGTGCCAACCCCAAACGCTGGGTGGTGAAAGGACCTGAGGAGGTCCATGCATCAGGTAATCGGTGGCCATTGAGGCACACACTGCTCAGTGCTGCGTGAAAGGTGACAGGCCTCTGTTCCCGTCTTCAGGAGGGGGCCACTGCCCACCACTGGGCAGCAAGACGGGGCCACCACAGGAGCAGCCCTTCTGCCCTGAGGCAAACTCGGCTTTTGGTGGCACTGTCTGTCTTTTGGGGCGGCTGTGGGGAGGGAGATTCCAGGGAGCGCTAAGACAGCCCAGGCTTGCCGCCACAGCGCCTCTGCTGCCTCACTCTCAGCACCTCTGCTCCGTCCAAGGAATCTGAGGTAAGGCGAGACCGTTTCCCAGGTGTGATAAATATGCAGTTCTTTCCAGAAGGGATGCAGAAGAGGGGGTTGGAGGAATGCTTATGCCAACTCACATAAGGTTGGTATATCGTGGCATATTCAGAAAATTACAGGTATGGAGAAGATGAGGCCAGGGGGCCGTGGAGGGGAGAAGAGTTAGACACAGGAAAGGAAGCAGAGGAGACGGGCGTCTCTTGAGGGCAGCGGTCATCAGGTGCCAGCTGAGAATGGGGCCTGGCGGTGGGGACCAGCTGGCTGCTACAGCCCAGCAGGGGTGATGCTGAGGGCCGGGGGCCTTGAATGTGGAGGGGGCTGGGGGAAGATTTGAGAGCACAGCCCAGGAAGCCAACAGGCCATCCTCCCCTGCTGAGAACTGGGGGGCAGCGCTTGGAAAAGGCGACTTTGGCACAATCCCCACGTGGGTCCTCGGGAGGCAGAGAGGGGCAGCCGTGAGGATGTGGGGTGCTTGCACATTTCTAATTCCGTCCATCCATCCATCCATCCATCCATCCATCCAGTCAGTAATCACTTATTAGGTCAATTACTATGATCTCAGGCTCCCAAGCAGCACAGAGCTGGACTATGGCCCCACGTGCCAGGCACCTGGTCGGTCCTGGGAACCCAGCTGTAGAAAACGTGAACTGGAAGCCTACGCTTGCCGCAGGGTGATTGCAGTCACAGTTCTCCCTGGGACCTGCAGCCCTCAGGCTCCATTCTTTAGATAAATATCCCAGTGGGATGGTTCAAGCCTTTGTCTCCACATAGCTGGGTGGCCCCACCCCACTATGTCTGGGGTCCTTGTTGTTTGGACCAACTGTGCCTCCGCTCCTGCCCCATCACCCTCAGTGCCAGGGACCCCTGTGGATGCTGATTTCGCTTGCTGCCCGCTGCTCTGGGACTCTGGAGTGCCCTTCGTTTCCCCAAAGTGCCCCTGCACGAGGCTGCTGAGTGTGGGATTTATGCTGGTGGTGGAGGGTGTCACGGCAAACAGTACAGGCAGCCACGGAAAGCCCCACTCTCCTAGACATCCATTGCCTCCCTGTTTCTGGCTGGGTCGCAGACACGTCTCTGTGCCTCCAGTTTCCGAAAGGACCTGGTGGACCTCTGGTGGGATTAGCTCGGATTTTCCGCTTTCCCCAGCAGAGGAGCCAGAGTTAGAATAACCTCAATGACCCCAAACGACAGGCCCTGAGGCCCGTGGCCCAGAGTGGCCGAGCGATTCCGGCCAGTTCCCTCAGTCCTCCTTGGGCAAGGCTTTTGCATCTTTCAGCAACGTTCCTTCAGCAAACGTGGCCGAGCATCTGCCGTCTGCCGTGTTCCAGACAGCACCGAATCATTCTCTTCCTGCAGAGAAAGTGATTGATACGCCACTTGACCAAAGATGGAAAATCGTTTTCCCCCCTTGCCAGCTCAGATGATGGAGTGCCGGGCGGAGGAGGATGGTGAGGCTGTGCTCTGCTTCTGCCTGAGTGAGGGCTGTGATTGATCCGGGGGGCTGTGGAGCTGAGGGTGGCCTTGTGGCCACACTTGTGCGTTTCATCCCTGGGCTCACCTGTTAGAACCTCAAGGGCAGGGTCCTCTCCATCGTTGTACCTGCAGTGCTGGCTCAGTGCCTAGAGTGCAGGCAACAGGTGCCTGCCTCCATTGAGTCAACCCCTCTGCACTGACACCAGGCCACGGGCGTCCGGTGGGCAGTCCACTCGACGAGGCCCCTGCCCTCGGGAAGCTGAGCTCACAGAGACCTGCATTTGCTGGATGGCCTTGTTACTAAGAGCTTTGGATGCAGGTGACCGAGTTACCACCCTGTGAAAAGGCAGTGCTTTCCACGTGTGCCCTCACATCTCTGCCACACTCCCTGAGGGCAAGTACTGGTTTTATCCCTTATTTCCTGATGTGGAAATTGGGGCAGAGAAAATGTAAGCATCCTGCCCCAAGCCTGGGTTCAAACTCAGCATCCCGACTTCAGAACTCCTGCCATAACCACTGTGCTGGACGTTTGCCTGAATATCATGGAGAAGTTTCCACTCAGCTCACGGCACTGCCTCTGTGAAGACCTAAATTCCCTCCTGAGCTTCTTTGGCATGGGCTGAGCTTGGTGCATTTTGGAGCAGCAGTTTGACTTCCACGCTCAGGCCAGCCCTGGAGAGCCACCAGCCAGCATCGGTGCAGAATGGCGGGTTCGAGGCTCTCCGTGCAGGGCTGGCCACAGTTATGCAGGCAGTGAGGCTGTGGTCACAGCTGAAGATCCCAGGGACGCTGCTGGAGAGAGAACGCGTGACCTTGCCTCGCTCCCCACCCTCCCCACCTTTCGTGGGTGCTGACTGGGTTGTGTTGGCTCACGCCTTTTGCTTTGAGGTGGCAGAGGGGAAGGAGTGTGGCACTGGAAAACACACCTGGCTTTAATTCCAGCTCTGCCACGACCAGCCAAGCAAACTTGGACATGCCACCAATTCACTTATCACGTTTTATCTCTGTGGGCCTTAGATGCGTCTCCTCCTGAAAATAGAAAATTCTACCTATGTGAGGGTAAGGGATTGATCCCTGGACACTTTTTCTTGCATGTGATTCTAAGAAGAGAGGCATGTACAATACAGCAGTGGGCCTTCCCTTAATTAAATATAAGGGACTCTTTCAACTTTCCCCTTTTAAAATTATGCTTATCATTTTGACACAAAACAGACACGGAAGAAAAATGGTGTATTCAGTCCCTCGTACAGAACTCCATTGATGCCAGAAAGAGTTGAGGGCCAATCTGCAGAAAGAGAATTTGGTCTGCTGAGTGTCTGTGCCCGGGAGAGATGGGGAGAGATTGATGGCCAAGGGTTGAGCTGCTCGTTTGGACAAAAGCCGTTGTACTCGTGGCCAGCGGGGCTGAGGACGGAGTGCACCCCCATGCTGACTGTGCACCCACAGATCGACTGACTGGAGGGTCTGTTTTGACGTAGTGCGTGGGTCAGTGGGAGGAGACGGTTAGGTACGGTGGGTCTCTGACTCCAAGGAGCCCCTTGGTCAAGGGGGTGAGAAACTCTTCCTCAAATGGAGCAAGAGGAGTGAAAAAATGTTGGTGAGGAGGAGAGGGGCACCAGTGCGGGTCAAGAAAAGCCTCGCTATCTAGAAGCCTAAGAAGAGTTTGGGGAAAATAAAAACAGCTTTATAAATGGGAAAAGAACCCGTCGGTGGCTCACGTTTGCCGATTTCTCAGCTTCTTAATTGTTTAAGGACAATTTAGCAAAATAGTGCCTGCCACCCAGAGCTCTCAAGATAGCAAAGTTACCTGCCTAAAGCCTGGGATACCGAGAGGCGGGTAAGCACGGAAGTTTCCATGTGTTCCCCATGAAGGTGCAGCTTGTGAGGCTGAAAACCTTCTGAGCCACTCTTTTGTTTTTCTTTTTTTTTCTTTTTTTACATCTAGCCTAAAAAGTGATCATTAGTAACACACTGATGTACCCCTAAATTTGTTTTACTTCCCAAGATTCCTTCCCAGCCAATTTAGAACCAAACTTGTTCAATGTTCGCTCTTTACTTGATTTCACAAATTTCATTTTTGGCCACAAGAGCTTGCAAAAAGCATTGGAAAGAGAGAGAACAGCCCGCTCAATTGACAGAAAGTCTTTCAACTTCACGAATAGCCACCTCCCAGAGCAGGGCTCGAGAGTGGTGTGAGCCAAGGACAGCCCCGACACTGGCCCTGATGCCCGGCGTAGGTGTGGGCCTCTGGCTGGAGAAGACAGTGCTGAAGGCTCTTGTGGGTGATCCGGAGGCTTTGCTCCCAATGACACTGGAATAGCTGTGGTGGAGACAGAAAGACGTCCTGGAGACCAGACAGACGTAGTTAAGAATGCTGACGATCTGTCCTGATGGCACTGGCTGTGAGCATGCATCCAAGGTGAAAGGGGAGGCCCGGACACAAGGTGACACTGTGGGCGTGACTCCACTCGGAAGGCGTGTGATGTCCATGGACTGTCACATTTTCATCCTCACAGGCTCCTTGAGAACCGAAGCAAAGAGCTGCAGGCCCATGGCAGGCCCTCCTGCCAGGGTCACTGAGGCCAGGGGAGGCTTCTCTCTGGGTTTTTTCTATTGGGGTTAGAGCTCGCAGCAGCTGGAGAAGCCTGGTTCAGGGGCACACACGGACACACACCATCAGACAAACATCCCACGAGAAGGAATCTTATCAGGCCCGCCGCGACCTACCCATAGGATGGAGCTTCTTCAGCCCAGTTTCCTTCTACTTTTGGTTTTGAAGTCAGCAACTGGACTAATGGTGCTTGGGCGACAGGTTTTTTGGAGGACACAGAACCCAGTGTTTGGTGTGACAACATGGTTCCAAAGGTCCCCAAATAAAAATGCAGGGGCCCCTCGTTACGTGGGCCTGCAAGTGCCAGCTGTCATTCTCCACCCGGCCTGCCTCCGTAAAACTAACCGCTCTGTCATCTCCGCTTGCCTCCCGCACTTGTCCTATTTATGCAGACCCAAGCTGAGTCATTGTTTCAAGCAGGAGGTGACATGTTAATAGCTTAATAATAGTATAATCTCACAAATAATAATATGCTGTCGCCCTGTCTGAAGCCCAATGTTTACAGGAGACGTGGTAATGTATGATGACAGTAATTTGAATAAAAATGAATTTACTGCTCTTGTCTCATTTGCAGTAAATTTTCACATCTTTCATGCACAACTGGTGCACCATGACCTCGCCCGTCATCCTGTTCTTGGCGGCGGCTGCTGGTTTTAAAGTGAGAGGCAGGCGAAGGAGACAGAAGCCTGCAGCTAATAACCGATTTCCAGAAGGGAGTTCACACTGAGGCTTCTGGAAAAATCTTCCTTTGCTTGTTTACCAAGATGAGATGGCATATTGAACACGAGCCGGAGGGGCCAGGGGAGGAGTGGGTGTGGGGCAGGATGGGTGCTTATTGGCAATTGACAGAATTACTGTCATTAAAACATGCCCAGGATGGGAGAATTGCTTCGGACATGGAGGGGCCCTTTCCTATGAGGTAGAATTGGTTGATTTCAGGGAAAGGCTGTCACCAATCATGTCACTCAAAGCCTGTGGATGCTCATTTCTTACCGCTGGGTCTCCACTTCTCTGGCAGCAGTGGCTTCATACCTTGCGATGCCCACCGAAAGCTGAGCTCTTTTCCCCCAGCAAGGGCCCAATCACAGAATGTGGTCCGAGCAGGTGTGACTAGCCTGTGGTCACCTGGATGTCTGCTCCTGGACGTCATTTGTGAAGACTCAATACTGAAGGCCCTGAGCCACCCTGGGTGACTGCATTCTTGGTGGAGGAAAATTAATATGCAAATAATTGGCCTCAAATGAAGCTGTTACTAATTATGTTGAGTGTAGGGAGAAGAAAGTTGTGACATCCAGCTGACATGCTTGTACTGAATATAATTTGATGGAATGGGGACAACAGATTGGAGTTTGCTGGGACTTAAGCAGGGCCAAGGAGGTGTTTCTGAAAGTGTTCCCAGCTTTCACCATGACTAGTGGAAGGGCTGGTAAAGAAGAAGAAATGCTTGTGCTCTTGGTGGACCTGGGCAAAGGCGGGCTGGGCTGGGTGAGGCGTGAGGACTGCAGTGACAAAACTCCCCCAGCACTGAGTGACACAGGTATTGCAGATAAGGTGCTTCACACACAAATTGACGTGCGTCCCAGGGAGGACGGAGGCCTACGCAGTGAAAGTTTACCTAAGTGCTTAAAAAGGACCCCCAAAATGCATCCTCTGTAAAGAGGTCTGGGAGAGGAATGTGAAGATAATTTGTTGGTTCTGGGATCTCACCCTGACATGTCTGTGCCATTTAAACCCTTTAGAATGTGTTAGCAGAGAACGCTAAGAATCATTTTTTAAGTATGTGAAAAGGAGTGAATTTCTCACAGTGAAAGCTGGGTGAGAAGAGAGAAAATATATTCACAAATTCACCTTAGAGGAACCCGGAAGTTGTTCAAAAGTTGTCTTGGCACGCAACGCGGTCGGATGTAATCCCTGGGATCACCGCAGTGCCCCGTGGCCTAACCAGAAGCATAACCCCTTCACACTTCTTCAAGGACAAACAATGTAACTGACAGATACGGAGGCCACTTCTAATAGAAACAGCAACATTCATGCTGGTTTTTCATGTCATCTTGCTTATGTTTGCTTTTACAGGAAGTATCTGCAGCAGAATTTCACTGTAAGTGTGCCTGAACATGAAACGTTAAAATCGTGTTCAGTAAGGCCTGTGGCTCTGGAATTATTTCTAGTTTTCACTGCCTTATTTTCAGTTCTCTGTTTCTACTAGAAATTTTCATGGACCTTACCAATGTTTTACTCGTGACAATAAATCAGTTGATGGTAATTTAAGTACCCACTTTAAAAAATGAGAGAAAAGGTAAAATATTTGATTAAGAGCTGTGTCTGTTGTTTATTGCAATAGGCAAAGCTTAGGTTTCCATCACATAATTTTGTCAACTTTGTGCTAAAATAAGCCTTGCGATCTGGCCTCTGATACGATTCCTTTAAAGACCAAACGCCACGGGCCCCTCGTCCTCCCGCAGGGCGATGTTGTCCCAGGCATCTTGGAGTTGAACTCCTCCCAGCTCTGGGCACACGCTGGCCTCTCCTGCTCTCCTCTTGCTGGCTGTCTTCCTTTCTTGCCCCTGAGGGTACCTGTTCCCCAAGGCTGTGTCCCACCCACCCCCTGCATACTCCAGGTTCCTCCAGTTCTGGGAGTTCGAGGTCCTTCTCAAGGCTTCCCTGCCATCTTCCAAAGGGTGACTCAGATTAATCACCTCCGGTAATCTCTTTGATTCCCTTTTCTGTGCCAGGCATGTGGATGCCTTTGGGGGCTTGGGGGGAAGGCTTTCGGGAAGGGCCAGACGGTCAGAAACCTCGAAAGCAGGATGAGCGTTTCTGACTCTTCTCTCTCCAGGCTCTGTCCTCGCCTCCTTCATCCTACCTGCTCCATCTTCCATCCAGACGCCGGCCGCTGGTCCTTGGACATGCACTGCCCTTTCCGTCAACCTCACAGTTGCTTTCCTCCTCCCAGAATGTTCTCGGCCAGATCCCAGAAGATTGAAACCTTCGTTTTATAACAACTGAGGCGAACCCTTGTCGTCAGAGTAAACTCTTTTGCTTTCCACAGCACTGAGGAGATAGATGACTAAACAGATGAGCGTATTTTTATAGTCCACTCTGTGACTGGGAACTGTGCCCGCTGCAGGGGTCTCCTGGGAGAGCCAGGGCAGGGGTCGGTGTGAGGACTTGTGATTCTGTTGGGAGTGCAGGGGTCCACCTTCCCTCTCTGATGTTGCCTCAATCTGATTTTTTTTTTTGCTTATTGTATTTTCTGGCATTTAAAATTTTCAATAGCTTAATTCTTTTACAAAAATAAAATTTATAATGTTTTCCCTCTATAAGATAAAATATTATATATAAAAGCAAATATGTATCAATTTTTTGGTAAGTACAGGAAAGAAAAAAGAGAAAAAAATCATATTCTCACCCGCAAATGAGTATCTCATTTTTTTTTTTTCTGTCTTCGAAGGTTAAGTGAAACAACAACTAAATCAGAATACACATTTTTATGTGCAATATAAAATCAATCATTTTCTATCAAAACTTACATATCTTTTTTTAAAAACAAATATTAGAATTTTCCCACATCATAAACTCTCCACAAACATTGTTTTCAGCAGCTTCATGTCATCCCTCTGGGTAGATATACCAAATTTATTAATCATTTCCCCTATTGTTGGCAGTTTAGCCAATTCTAAACTTTGGCTTTTATAAATAACTCTGCAATGAATATATTTGGGCATAAACCTATTTCTGCATTCCAGATTATTTCCATAGGACAGATTCCCAGAAATGAAATTGTAGGGTCAAAGGGAAAAATAACATTCTAAGTCTAAATATATATACTGCCAAAATACTGTTGAAAAAGGATGTACCACCAGTCTTGTAAGAAAGAATACGACTTAATTTCCTTCTGTATCTGAAAGGTTTATTGTTTCTAACTCTGTTCCTGGTAATTGGGAATGTTTCTTTTTAACTGACACACATTTTCAGAGATAGTTAATGGTTTTATTTTATCATTTAAATGCCAAAGAA
Organism: Tolypeutes matacus; assembly: GCA_026826555.1. Lineage (NCBI taxonomy): Eukaryota > Metazoa > Chordata > Mammalia > Cingulata > Chlamyphoridae > Tolypeutes > Tolypeutes matacus. The sequence goes on from JAKSZT010054544.1 coordinate 11,532,956, forward strand.
GTAAATTTTGCCAAATTTTTAAAAAACTTTGTATTTTAAAACAGTGTCAAACTTACAGAAAATTTGCAAAGTAGCATAAAGAACTTGCCTATACCCTTCTCCCCCAGACCCCATTCAAGTTTCTCTTGAGCAGGGTCCTTCAGGGTAAAAGGACAAAGGCCAGCAACCCCTGTCCCCTTTGGCCATGCCTATCTGGTCTCCTTCTATCCGGTACAGCTTCTTGGTCTTTGATCTTCACGACCTTGACAGTTTTGAAGATTAAGGGCCATTTTGTGGAATATCCTTCAGTTTGTGTTTTTTTTAATGTTTCCCTCTGATTAGATCCACATTTTCTATTTTTTTCCGGAATGTCACAGATGCAGTGCTGCCTTCTTGTCCTCGTTTCCTCTCGGGCGTGCATGATGCCAATCACTTGCCTGAAGTGACATCAGATAGGTCTCTCCACTGTCACGTTACTCCCCCGTTTCTCATCAATAACTATTTTGAAAAGAGATAGTGTGAGCCTATGTAAGACACTGTTCTTTATCCCATTTTCACCCAGTAGTTTAGCATCCATTGATGTTTCCTACCTACATGGAATATCACTCCGATGGATCCAAGGGGGGATTTTCGAACTCCATCACTCCTTCTACATCGATCACTTGGCATCCTACAGTAAGGAACAGTTTTATTTTCTCCCAGCTATTTATTTATTTACAATGAACCCATAATAGGTTCATCAAGTCCTATTTTATCCCACAGATTATAATCTATTACTATTATTATTTAATACGCTACTCAAATTTCCAGATTTAGCCATCAGGTAGACTATACGTTGCTCCGGTGATCTTTTGGCATGTCCTCCTCATTCTGGAAACTCTTCTTTACTTTCTGGCATTAAAACATGTTCCAGGATCATCTTGTTTTTTTTTAATCTGACCATGCCCTGGGACCAGCCATCTAGCCATGAAGCCCAGGTTCCTTAGCAGAGGATGGTATTTAGAAACCAAGACCTGGGTGCTGGGTGTGCTCATTGCTGCTGGGGTGTTGCTGTTTCTGGCTCTTTCAGCACGTCTGTCCTGTATGGATGTATGTGCAGGCACACGTGGCTACATCCATGTTTATGTCTATACCTGGCTCTCTCTCTTGGAAAACAGGTGTTTACACCAATGCCTCTAATTGCAATCAAACCTCAGGGTTCATTCTAGCATCGCACTTTTTATAACTGCTTCTCCATTTTTAGACAGTGAATACCTGGCTCCCATTATGCTCAACATGTTTTCTTATTTTCTCAATTGCCTCTGTTGTAGCTAGGGTCTCAAATTGTCCAGGCTGTTGCCCAACTTGAAGTCCCCCCTTGAATGGCCTTCGACAGCTTTGGGAGACCCTATTACCAAGAAGGAAGGAAGGGAGGGAGGGAGGGTGGAAGCCTATAGTGAATCTTAAATGTGGTAACTGGGTTCATGCAGTGTTGCCATTGACTTAAATTTTAGGTTGCAATTTGCTTTGTAGGGTGCTTTGATTTCTTCACGTATCTGCTTGACAAATATATCATTAGCCATCATCAAGACGTTTGACACAAAGATAAATGTACCTTTAAATGCATGAGCTGAATATGTCTTAATTTCCTATCTTTATTGCTGCAGAGATGCAGCATGCACAGTGGTGAAGAGCATATACCTGGGAGCCAGGTCATTCCCACACTGTTGCTTACTGGCTGTGTGACTTTGGGCAAACTACTCCACCTCTCTGTGCCAGGATTTCTTCTTTTGTCACATGGGAAGAGGTTTATGTTATGATTTTTGTTGCTATTGGAATATAAATGAATTCTTACTTTCAGGAAACAGCAAATCAGAGCTGATTCTGGGAAAGAGCTCAGGAGTTGTAAGATTAAGAGAGGGCAAGAGAGGTTTCCCCTGCCTGGATGCAGCCTTCTCCTGCCTCACCTGGGTGGCCAGTCTCCCACCATCTGCACCCCCTCACCTGCTGTTCCCAGGATCAGGAAGCTGCACTCCAGCCACCTGCCACCAATGTTGGTGCCCGCCTCCCAATGCCCTCAACTCCTGCCAGACCACAGCCTCCCAAATCATGCCTCACTTCTCCTCAATCCCACCACACCTCAGGGAGAAAGTTTATGGAACTGCATGAGGGGGAGCTGGCTCTGTCCTTCCAGGCATGTTTGCTTATTAAAGACTTACCTGTCAAGATAAGTCTTTAAGATGAGATCTGTTGAGTTGGGGGCCTTTTGTGCCTCCTTCAAATTGTAGGTTATAAAGGACAAAGCAAATGATTGGGAGGCTCAGAGAACCCAGATTTGCCCCCTAACTCCTGTGTGACCTTGGGCAACTCACTCAACCTCTCTGAATCTCAGAGACTTTCTCTGTACAATGATGAGTTTAGACTAGACCCTGCTGGCTCTCATATCTTACACCTCTGAGGATCTATCCCACATAGCAAATGGCCATTTTTACAAGAGCAAGCCCAGGAAAATCAAACCATCATTGTCATTAGAGTGAAGGGGCCAAGGAATATTTGTGCCTTGACCAGCCACGGGCCATCTCTGACATGAAATTGAGCTGCTCGGCAACTCTGTGGCACAGACTGTAGCAGCCACTGTGTAAGAGTGCATCTCTCTTAATTTATTTCCTAAGTCCTGATTCTAAAACCCCGATGCTCTCATGATCGCAATCTCTCCAATCCCTTCCCTTCTAGCTAGTCATTGCGTACATTTATATTTATATTAGACATATGTTTAGTGGCCAGTTTTTACAATACAGACACATTAAACATAGAAGCGTTAAGATGGGGGCACTGCTTTAGTGGGTTGGGGTGACTGGGTATTTCGGGTGCTAGTTAGTGCTCATTCTAATCCCCTTGTTCTCGAAAGGAAATAGATACTAAACAGGAACCATCTGGTAATGCATTCGGTACCTCTTAATTACAATGTTTTGAGTGGCACCTAAATAAATTTCATTTACAAGCACATGACTGCTTGTCAAAACTCTGTTGATAATTTTATTATTGTAATATACTTTCTTCCTTAATTATTTAGTTCCAGTAAAGTCCAGAATATTAATTTTTATGGAAATTACCTGTCCCCAACAAACCTAAGCCACAAACACGTTTTCATTTATGCACATATATTTTAAAGATACGTTTTAATATATCTACCCAGAAACCAACCTCACTGGATTCCTATGTGCCATTTAAAACTTATATGCAGCATGTTTTAAAGTTAAAAATAGAATGGAGTCGGACACTTCCTAATGATTTGGGGGTTTGTCAGAAAGTCCTGGGAGGGAGACGCTTGTTCCTTGGCTTCCTCTCTATAAACGACCTTTAGAGGGAGCGTGCCCAGTCAATCCAGCGCCCAGCACAGGTGCCCTGGTGAGCTTGAGGTTTTCACACGCACCTCTCTGCACAATGGAATAACTGTCAGCGCAGCCTCATGCCCAATGCGGGCACTCGGGTGACTTCACTGTAGCAGGGAGGGAGCAGGAATATGGGTTGTCAGGTGGATGACGCACTGGGCGAGTGGTGGGTGGTTTAGCTCCCTGACCAGCTCTTCACCTCTGACCAGCCCCTTCTAGTCACTCTATTTGATCATAAACAAATGTGAGTGATGTGGTCGGAGTCTGGCCTGTGGGGAATATTTATTCCTGCTATAAAATGCCATAAAATTAATACCACAGCTCGCCCTGGTCAGGCAACCAGCAAAGCGCGCAATGCCCTGGGCGGCCTGCGCTCGCAGCTGCCTCTCCCCCCTGCCGCCCCGCCGGTGCAGCGTACCTCCGGGCTCCGGCCCTCCGTGGTGGCCCGAGCTTGGTGCTACTCGAGCCTGACGGAGCGGGGCTCAGAGGCGTGTGCAAGGTGGAGTCCCCACCAGAAGCCGGAGCTGGGAACACACGTGCGTGCACACACACCTTTGCACACTCGCGGAGCCTGGAGGTGGCCTCACGCCTCCGCCCTTCGCCGCGTGGTTCTGGGGCCCCTCCTGCCTGCTGAGGCTGGACGAGGCAGCAGAGGGAACGGGGAGCGTGGTGGAGCCAGGCGGCCGTGGCAGACGGCACCGGGCAGCCAGGGAGCTCCCGCGCCTCTCCAGGGGGCAGGAGGGGAGGCCGTGCCACCTTGCCCCGCGGCCTGCTTCCCGAGCCCCCAAAGGCTTCCTCACTTGGGCAGTAGGAGGAACCTGGAGGGCGCTCATGCCGGGTTGTACTGGAAAGCCGCGTGGCTGCGGGAGCCGTGGGATGCCCAGCCCACGGGCGCCGCTCGCCGCTGCGCCCAGTGCCTGGCGCCCGGCGGGCAGGGTGCCCGGGGACCGCTGGCTGGCGACGGCAGAGCCAGTGGGAGTCGCTGCCTCTGCAGCTGAGACTCACCCAGCGCAGGCCTTTGCCAAGGAGATTAAAGACAAATTCCTACTTTAAAAATAAAGCCACACTGTGTTTTGCACCTTTTGACACTTATTAACTTAGGTCATTAAAAAGGAGGCTAATTAAAAATGAAGTAAAACAAAAGAGTCATTTGTCTCTTGTGAGGCTGGGCTCTTCCGCCTCCTCAGCCCAGGGGATGGAGACCCCTCCTCTCCCTCCCTCTCCCCACCTCCCCCCTCTCCCCACCTCCCCTGTCTCCTCCCCGCCCCTCCTCATCACCCTCTCCATTCCTCTCCCCTCTGCCCTCCCCACCCCCCCGCCTGCCTCCAGCCTGGCTGAGGCTGCGGCTGCCTCATTATGCGCCTCATAAAGAAGAGAAATCATTGTCCTCAAAATTAGTCAAAGCTGGAATTTACATTCCCTGGAAATTTTGGTTTTCCTCATTGTCCTTGGAGACTGGACAATAAAGGAAACCTTTTACCAGCTGCAGTTAAAGTAAGTGAAGTTCGATAAATGCTTAGTACTTCATTAAGACAATTCTGAGCAAACTCTGTTCCCACTAAGCCATGTTTTTACAGTCTCTGGAGCCGGCTGCTAGGTCCTGCCCTGGCAGATGCAAATCCTGGCCAGCAGAGGGGCAGACAGCGCAGACTTGCCTTTTATGAAATTAAAAGCGAAACTCAAACCTAAAGAGCCTGTCTCCTTTGCAAGCAGTCTTTCTTTTCCAGGGAAAGAGGGATTTGGCCACAGTCACAAGCTCACAGGTTTCTACTAGGGCCTTAGGAGTTTGGGTGTTTTCTAGATTCGGGGAGAGATGGCATTTCGGGGAGCACCTTGGAAATCCTGAACTTTTCCTGTTTCCAAGAAGCATCCCTGTCTCCTGCTAGGAACCACACTGTCAGGGTCAGCGGAATGTTCCGCTTCGCGTCTGCCCCAGCTTTGGAGCTGTGGCCCCTGCCCCTCTACTCTCTTCCCCCCAGACCCCCAGCAAACAAAAGCCTGGCTTTGGCGGCTCTTTAGCACTCCTGGCACCTTTTGAGCAAGGCTTGCCCGGGTTTGGGAGGGTTCCAGGGTCTGGCGGGCCTCTCCCCGATCCCCAGTTTGGAGGTGTGTCTACTGGCACTTGTGAGGCTCTGGGGAAGCCACCTATTGGCCCGGAGAGGGGAGCTGGGCTTTGGCACTTTCCTAATTGTACTCAAGATCTAGCAGGGGAGGAAGGGCTGTGGGCGATTATTGATAGAGGCTCCCTGGGAAATACAATACTCACATGTTGTTACATGCGAAGCCCATCTGAAGCACGAGTCATTGCATTAAAAATAAACCAGTGGCAACCTAGCCATGCCAGGGAGAGACCCACAGGTGGGCGAGGGGCCAGGAAGGACCCAGGTCCGGCCAGGGTCGTTGCTGGCCTGCCCCTGGCCGGGAGCGGGTGGGAGGGACAGGCAGGAAGCCAAGAGGGTCCCCAGCTTGCCACCTCGGCTCCCCGAGTGCACCGTGGGCTTCGGATAAAAGAGTTAATATTGGCTACAAACAAAGCAACTGTTGCTGGGGACTTGCATTTTGTGCAGGAATCTGGCGGCAAGGGCAGTTATCCTGCAGGAAGCAACCACTTCCAACAAATCATTTCTGGGTTCAGGAATATAATTAACTCGTCAGGTCAGGCCCCGCCCTGCCAGGGGCGCGCTGGAGACATCCGTTTCCAGGCACCTCGGGACCTTGGCGTCGGGGATTTCCTCGCCATGAATAACCACGCGCGGAAGGAAAATAATCACGGTATTGTTGAAATGCGGTGAACGGGAGCCGCCAGATCCCAGGTTTCAATCAGGCCGCGGCGCCCTGGAAAGCCTCCGCGGAGGTGGAGGCCGAGCGTGGCGTGGGATTTCTCGAGAGCCACAAACGCGCAAGGATAAACTCCTACTTGCTGTTGTGCGTCGTCCGTACCCTGAAGTTGCCGCGGTGGCACCACCTCTTACAGGTGGCAGAGAGAGCGCGGCAAACCCCTGAAGTCTCAAGTCACTGCAATCAGCTTCAACTCCCAAATTGTGCTGGAAGGAGAACGGCGTCGGATTTGTCTTAGGCTGTTTGGCCAAACTGGGGCACAGATGGGATAATGACTTTTACAAACAGCATTTTGATGAGAGGAGGGGAGAAGGAATCATATGTAAAATGCACAAAGGCTGCATAAACACACGGATGCCTGCAGCTGGAACAAACTAAAAAGATGTTTAATAATTTAGAACCAAGCAGGCAGGGCCTGTGCAGCTGTTGTGTGCGGGGGACCGTGAAAGTCTTCCATTTGACAGCTGGCTCCATCTTTCCCCAGTTGCTACGTGAAGAAGAGAATGCAGATCTGGGATTAGCCAATCCCGGTTCCCCTTGCCCATCTGCCACCAAGACCCCCAGCTCCGGCTCCCCTCGCAGAGAGATGTACACATAAAGAAGGCCAGCCTTCCCAAGCATATGCGAGCCTCGCGATTCGCTGTCAGGGCGGCCGCTCCGAGGATCTGTTGACACGCAGCCAGTACGCGGCTGCTGTCGTTTGTGCTGGAGGGCACATTTTGCATTTCACACATTTGCAGAAATACAAAATGCTGTTGGATGCAAACAATTCAGGGTCTAATTGGCTGAATTACTTCAATGTTACCTTGTGTCCCCCACCTGATTAACACAGCTCAGCTGGGAGGGCCTGGGAAGGAAGAGCAGAGAGGGATTGGGAGGGCAGGTGAAGCTGTGTTTGCCCAGGAAAGCGAGATCCTTAGCGAAGTCCCAGCTGAGCGAGGCCTGTGCCAGGCAGATAGCTGAGCGGGAAGGCGGGGGGGCACTGCATTCTTCCACAGGAAGCCGCAGGAGGGGTGGGGGTGGGCGCTCTGTCGAGGAACAAAAATATTTCGGGGCACAGAGGAGGCAGGCTGTCGGGGAGGAGCGGGAAGCAGTGTCCCTTTTGTGAAATGCCGGGGGTTGTGCCACTCTGCCATCCCCAGGTGTGCCCGGTGCACGGCAGCCAGCCGGGCCTGCCAGAGCAGGTGCCAGGAGCGTGTTGCCAGGCACAAAAACAAGCCTGACAATGGTCCCCGGCTGGCTCCACTGCCCGCCCTCTCCCCCTGCCCCAGCAATGTCGAATATGCATACTTAGATTCAATTTTTTTCCAAATTTGTTTGGCTTATTTAAAAATTGAAAACCCTGCTAATCCCAACCCCACATTAGTATCAGAGTGACAAAAACCACAGAGGAGCTAATGATCATTATTAGAAAATATTCTGAAATGGCATTCTATTATTAATGAGGCAGATTAGCATTTTTTTTTGTATTTAAGAGAATTTGGGGAACCGGGGAAGGAAGTAAAAATGATAAAAACCGAAATAGTTTTTATTTTCCCCACCCCAAAGAAAAGCATTCTACAATAAATAATAGTGTTTGCATTCTTTTCAATAAATTATCTTAGATTTTGGAATTTTCCCATCCAAACGATTGCAGGGAAATATCGTGGTTGATCACACTGCCCGTCCAGAGCTGGTTTTGGAGGGGTGCAAGCATTTTCAACCTATTTTTAAATTCCCTTTTCACTTCTAGTGAACATTTTGACAAAATGCTGTCTACATTCTAAGCTGATGCCACCCTGGGACTTTGCTGCCGAGTTTTTCCTGGAAATTATCTTGCCACTGCCGCTGCCACGGGTCATTTCCCCTGGACATCAGGGGGCTGGCGCGGCACATTCCCACTCCGGCACCCACCAGGAATGTCTTCCACCAGCTGGTCTCACAGAACTGCCAGATTTCCCTGCCGCCAATTTGTGTGCCTTTAGCCAAAAGTCTAGACAAACCCCATGAATTTGTCACCTGCAAAAGATCCTGTCAGGGCTCCTACTCTAAAGGCCCCTTTTGGTCTTTATGGAGGAATTCCTTCTCCACAGCCCGTGGCCTCAGACCTTTTGGAGGTGAATGGCCTGAGGCAGAACAGAGTGGCCGCGGCCTCCAAGCAAAGAAAGAGAAGTCTGCTTCCTGGGGGCAGCCACAGCCGCAGTCCCTGCTTTGGGAATGCCTGTGTGGGGAGGTGAGGTCCAAGCCCCGCTTCTCTCTGAACCTCCACAGAACAGTTTGCTGAGCCAGCGGTGGGTGGGATGCTGGCTTGGGGAGATGGGGGCCCGTGGGGGGAACTGGAGAAAGTTCTGCAGCCAACGTTCACGCCCTCCTCCTTTATCTGGTACCTAAAGGACCTGGAAAAATGCAGAGCACACAGGGTTTGCTCGATAAAGCAGTGAAGTGCAGTTGGAAGCTCTAGAAGTATCATGTGCTGACAAAGGTTTCAGAGCTGGGATATTGGGCCTGCTGGAATGAGCAGCAGAGAATGTTCTAGGTGGGGAGCACGAGGCTCGGTCCTTTCCCAGGCACGCAACCCCATGCTGTGTCTTCGAGGTGGTTCTGATTTGAGGGTCCACTCCATCTGATCACTGCCCCTGCCTCTGCCTCCCGGCCACGTCCATTCAGAGCTAAGTCACTGTTATCTTTGGGTCAAATTCTCGTTCTTCATGTAACTGGAGAGCGGCAGGACGGTTTGGGCACGACCAGGAAAGGCTTGGAAGCGCCCATCTAGGAAAAGTGCAGCACCACTCACTTCTCTAGTAGGGTCAGGACGGCTCTGCGTACTTCTTTTGCCTGATTTTGGAAAAATCCCCTTTTAGTAGCCTATAGGAAGATGCCCCCATTTAGGGGTACTCGACTTCAAGGCTATAAACGTTCTGCTGCAGCCATGAAGCTCCGCTGTCGCTGACACTAAATTTGAGTGACATTGGCGCTCAGCGGCGGGGTCCCTGGGATCCCCTTTCTTTCTTTTCCTCCCGGGTGTGCCCGGGCACCTCGCCGCCCCGAGGACCCACCGGGCTCGAATCATTATTTCTGCTTCCTCAGCAGTCCCTGGATTTACCAGTGCGTTCTAGAACCCACACTAAGGGGCGACACTGACATGGGCAGGGGAACCTGAGGGTGATGGTGAGGTTCTGTCCGGCTTGTTCCTTGCTACTCCCCCGGAGAAAGGAATGAAGGGGAAATGGACCGTCAGGAGGGGACTTCTGACACAGTGCAGGCTGCATCTTTCCATTTTAGGCTCGTGCTGCGTGACTCGCGGTTCACACACGGTAGTTGACATGGGCTTCTGAAGTGGGCAATCCCAGAGCCGACGTGTTGGTGCCTCCCCCCCCCCCCCACGCCCACTCCTTTACCTCCTGGGCCTCAGGTCAGAGCCTCTTCTCCTCCTCCTGACAGTTGTTGAGCCAGGCGGGGGGCTGCCCTGATCTCTGCCCTCTGGGAGCTTTCTCTGAAGACATCCTGGGAGCACCGTCTGTCTGTAACAGGGCAGAGAGGGGTCCAGCCAATGCCCTACACTGTCCCCTTTCCCGTGCAGCTCCCTGCCAGCACCCTGCTCCCCGCCGCCCCCCTCTGCGGGAGAAACTCCTAGTGATGGAAGGGCGCTGGGGCAGCCCTGAGCAGGGGGTCGAGCCTGGGTCGCCCACCTCCTGGGTGTTGGGCCCTCTGTGGTGAGAATCCCCGTGAGCCGTCCCAGGTATTGGAGGCCTGGGTGCAGGGGAGACAGAAAACGACATTTTTCTGAGGTGGTATGAAATGAGACGGGGAACTATCGGGGAGGAGACCCAGATGTCTGGAGCGGCTGCTGCGGAGGTGAGGGGCATTGGGGGACCGCAGGAGAAGGGTGGGCACTCGGGAAGTCCCCCCGCATGCCACTGGTTTGCTGCTCGGGGCCTGTTTTGCCTGGGATTCAGCTCAGAGGGAAAAGGCTCAGAGCTCGGCATGGCCCAGTGCTGGCTCGTGGCATCCTGTGCACTGGGCCTTCCATGAACCGCCTGTGAGTGTCCTCAAAGCCTGACACTGGCCCCGGCTGCCTGCAGCACCACAGTTACAGCTGGGCATAGAGAATTGCTGCTGTATTGACAGGAGCAGCCTTTAGAGATGTTTCCAGAACCCTGACGCTGTCGCTGCCTGGCTGGGTTACTTTCTCCCTGCCTGGTACACGTGGGAAATATTACCAGGCAAACTGTGCCCGTGGATTCCAAGCGTGGGCAGCGCGGGACAGGCACAGCTGGGAGGATGGCAACGCTGGGCCCAGTGGGGCTGTCTCTCCTGGCTCCAGCCGGGACCTCAGTGAGTGGCGGAGGGAGGCCACTCCGAGCCCCCGTACACTGGAACACACACATTGTCTTCCCTCGGCCCTGCTGTTTGGCTGACTCGCCCAAATTCAGCCAGAGGGAGAGCCCTTCCTTCTGGGGAAGTGTTTCTAAAATGATGGGAGGTGGGCATTCCCCAAGCCTGGGGGGCTCACTTTGGGCAGAGACTGTTTATTGCGTGGTCCTGCCGTGTTCAGGAACACGAGCGTAGGAGTGGCGGCTCCTGTCAAACGCACCCTCCTCAGCTACTATTTTAATTGTTTATTGATGCTAATCATTTTCACAACAATAGGAATTCCCTGGGTCTTCACGAATCTGCATAAAACGCATAAAGAGAAGCGGGTGTGAGAGAAGCACTTCATGTTTTAGTTATCCAAGTGAGTTGAATGATGAATTTTTTTCTTCTATAGAAGATTAAAAAAAGAAGGAAAAAAGAGAAGAGACAATCCCCTAATTTTTTCAGAGTTTTCTTCCTCCTATGCAATTCTGTTTACTTTCAAATGGAATAACACAATTGTGAGTGTATGTGTAGTTATATATTATAGGTTAATATATTTTAAATGCGTGTGTATAAATATGGTACACACACACACACAAAGAGAGGGAGGGAGAGAGGGAGAGTACAAGTGCTATGGGTATATTAAAAAAATCCCAAATGCTTCCTGCATGTCATATATAATAGTTACATTTTTTCCCAGGGTTTGGAGGGGGAAAAAAAAGCGAGAGAGAAAATGAAATCCAGATTTGTAATTCCTAACAGGAGAAATGTGATCCTTTTCAATGTTTAAGTAATATTTCCTGTAAAACATACGAGGCCATCTGCGAAGCCGTTTGCAGGCTCATTTTGAAGTGGCAAGGGCAACTGAAGGAGACGGCGTCAGCCCAGCACCCACCTCGGGGGCACGGGATGGCAAAGGCTTCTGAAGGCTGGGGCTGCAATTTGGCAAAGTGATTCAACTCCTGCATAGTTCATAATTTGTTTAATTTACCTTCATTTTACCGATGGGGGAGGGCCCTGAAGGAGCCTGCACAAAAAGCAAGACAGCTGTGGAAAGGTCACAGGCATTATCTCCTCTATCAAGAATGCGACACAATTTGAGGCCATTCAGACTGTATTTCATCTTTAACGGGCCCCAAACTGAGGCCAGTGAGGGAGAGTGCCCCGAAACAACGTGCCTAGTGGAATCTTCTCGGCTAGGCCACATGGATGCTGAAACTTCCCGGCTATTTGAGCCCATTATAAAATCTTGTTTTATTGTTGATCTCCAGGGTCACCTTATGAATCCGTGTTACTAAAATGTTTCGGCCTTGGTATAATAATCACTTTGTGAACAGTCCTGTTTTTCCTAAATCTAATCGCGTCTGCACAGAGCCAGGAAACATGCATTTCTCCTTTTAAAATGCCTGCTTCATTGCGGTTCTTGTAGAGTATTAATCCATATACTCTACCCTCAATTCTAATTTTAATACCAGCATTGAGTAATTCCTCTTCTAGAAAATTATATTTTCATGTTGCCACGAGCAGACTTCAATGTTCTACGTTCCGTAGAATCATATCAGTGCATACGTAAGTTTTTTCCAAGGTCTCATGTAAAGTTTTGCCAGACCTGGTATGGGTACCAGTCAGCATCTTGATGAAATTTAGTTTGTAATGAACAGCAGGGTGTTACTTGGATTGCACGTTTAAATTTTTAAGAGAGAACCTGAGACATTAGTGCTCTTGGAAATACTCTCCCTGGTGGACACAGCCACACACACAGATCTTTGATACATGTATCGACCCCTCATTCGGAAATGTTGGAAGAAATGACATTACTGGCAACTTGAAAAGCTTTTCTTCAATGCAGCATAGAGTTCCTTTCCTGGGGCCCCCCACTTCCCTCGTTTATGTATATTTCCCCATTAATTTCTCCCCTCTCCCTTTGGCCTCTTCTCTGAATTTTGAATAGTGTTTTTTTTTTTCTTCCCCTCTATTCCCATAGCTAGTATGGGGTGAGTCACTAAGCTGAATAAAAGCACAGCTTTGGAAAAATTTATTCCAGAATCAGGAATACATACTCCTTTCCAACTAAATCTCTTCTTAACCCGACACACTGATGAACAGAGAAAGCCTTATCAGTTGCTGATATCACATTTTTTAGTATCCATATCATATTTTGACTTCTGCCCTAGAGCATATCTTTAATAGCTGAGAAGTGTGAAAATCAGAAGGCTCAGTGCTGATAGAAACCAAGTGAAAATTTACTGGAGGGCTTATGCTCACTACAGAGACAGTTGTTTAACACTTTCGGGCAATAAAAATCGTGACACTTTGCTGCTCGAAGCAGTGCCCTCTGTCGCCTTCCAGTGGGCCCTCCGGGCCAGAGGCTCAGAAGACGGGGCATCTCACCTGGGGCCAGCAGCAAGTGCTCGGTCCCCGCTCTCGCTCAGAGGATTTCGTGGTCCATGGACACAGGAGAGGGCCTGGCAAGTCCTAGGGAAGGTGCCGGTTGCTTTTCCTTACTCCCACATTGCCCAAATTCATTAGCAAGGAGCCTTTTCTCCCCAGATCACTTGTTCCCATTCCACGCTTTGAAAGAGGAGGGGTGGGCGGCTGATCATTCCTCAAAGAAGAAAACTGCAGCCCAGGGCTGCCCTGGGCTTACACAACTGATCCACACATTCCGACGGATGTAGAGGGTGGACGGTCATTTTCCATGGAAGGCTTGTCATAACTATGAAAAAGGAAAACTCACCCAGCCGTGAGCTCGTCTTTACCTGAGAAGATGTAAGCTATCTCATCTGCCACCACGATACCCGGAACCTCCTTTAGACCCTGTCCCTCCATCAGTGGTGCCTGTGGGATATGTGGCTTCCTCTTCTTTCCCTTCAGAGCAAGATGCAAAACATAATCCTTCCGATTTGGGTGAAAGATACACCTGACATGACTAACAGCTTTTTTCAGACTCAGAGCTAGGAAGCCCAGAAGTCATTTTATTTTCATAGAGCATTAAAGAAATGCCGCCTTCAAGGCACAGGGGCAAGTCATTGATGCTAACTGGCAGGTTTCGTCAACATTGGCGTGGAGACAGCTCAGGATCGTGACACGACTGCTTGGCCTTAAGTGGCGGGAACCGAGTGTTTCCCAGCAGGATGAATTAATGAGCAAGTCGCATGGCTATTTTTCGTGCCCTGGAGCACCACCCTACTGGGTTCCCCAGACGAAGGACTGTCTTCAGAAAAGCCACGTGGGAGGATGGATTGAAACTCCAGGTTGTTGCTGCTGTTGTTCTGCTGTCTCTTCAAACACGTAAGTGGAAAAGTCTGGAAATGAGTGTTCGGACTTGGTTTTCTCAGCCCTCTGGCCGTGGTTGCTATTAGAAGAATGGAGCAGTGCTGTTGCAAAGTTCCTTGGGCTTCATTCCCTTTGTCCTTAGGGTTGGTTAGGCACTTCCTAGGAGAGTCCATTCTTTCTGACCAAATCAGACTGGGATGGGGTGGGGGTGGTCTCCGAAGGTGGGGGTGGGGGCAATTGGCTGGCGCCCTGGAGTCACTAAGTAAGCCAAGCCCATCTCAACATGTGTCAGGCAAGGTCAACCAACAGTTTTAAGTCAGGTGCAGAGTAAACAAATGTAAATGCAAAATATGGTGATTTATGGCTGACTTTCATTAAGTTCTTCCTTAGGAGGTGAGCATTTTATGGAACACGGGGGACCCTTAGCACGGGTCAGATGTAGTGCTAAAACAAGGCGTATTATAGCCGTTTTCTCACACACCCAGCTTCATGATAAAGAGGCCAACAGGAAAGTCTACTCTGCTTGGAAAGTGTCACCTAATTACCTGGGAGGTACTTCCCCACAGGGGAAGGGGTCAGGTCCTTCCAAAGCTGAGCGGGGTCACACAGCTGCTGACTGGACATGTGGACATGGGCCTGGGCGGCCTTTGGTTTTTACCCGCCTAGATTCGAAATGTGAACTTAATGGAAATTCAATCTTGACTCGGAAACGCTCCACCTTTGCTTTCAGATCCTGTAGCCTCCTAAGTGGAGTTAAACTGAATCTGCACGACCCCAGAGGGACGACTCAGTCGGTCCAGCTGTTCCCAGAGGTCTAGGAGATACCGCCTCCAGGCTGGAAGCTGGAAGTCGGGAGCTGGGAAGACCTCGTCCTGGGCGGCCTCTTACCATATTGCCTTCTCAAGACGTTGCCGTCTCGCCTGCGAGGGCATTGTGGCTTGGTGTCTTGGGCTGTTTGGAAGATACCTTGCTGACATGTCTACTTCCGAGCTCCTAGCAAGAGGGGGTATCTGAGAGTCGCCTCTTCATCCATCCCCTTCAGGGGGGGTGAAAACCTTCGTCCACCATTGTTCTATATCAGCTCTGGGTATTCCCTTCCTCCGGGACCCTCAAGAGCTGCTGGGTCCCAGGTGCTCCTCACTGCACCCTCGCTCCCTTCCCTTCCCCCTCCCTAGGGGAGGGCATTCTCCCAGCCACCTTCCCTCCCTCCCCCTGTCAATCTGACAGTGGAAGAGGAAACAAAGCATCAAAATGGTGGCCTAGGGTGAGCCCTGAGGCCTCCGCCAGGCCCGTGGAGCCTTGATTTTGTGAAGATGCCCCAAGCCTGTGAGCCACGCTCCCCCTGGGAGAAGCCCCCCCCAGACTGGATGATCACTGCCACACTTGCCCTTAGCAACAGTGCCCCCTAAATCAGCCAGTCATGCCCATCCAAGCCAGCCAAGGGGGCGGTTCTGCTGGAGTCGGTGGACCCCTTCTTTGGGAGGACAGGGGTCTGCCAGATGAGCCACCCGCTGGGCAGGTGGGCCCTGGACAGCCAACGAGCTTGTTCACAAAGGTGCCAGCAGAGGCCACGTCCAAAAAAGCTATCAGCCAAATACGGCCTGGCCCAGAGGATGGAGCAGGTTCCGGAATGGGCTCAGGAAACTAAGCGCAGCTACTGTGTTTACTTCAATTTTGAGCTCCTTATTCCTTTAATAGATAAAATAATGAGTGTTAAAGCAGCCTCACCTGGAGTCCCAGGGAAATAGTCATTTGCAAATATGATGGGCAATACAGTGATGGAGGACCTGTCCCCCAAATCGCACATGCTCTCTTGTCACTAGGTTTTGCTCACTGTGTTTTTCCCATTGCCTGGCATCCTTCCAGCCTGCCTTGCTGAGCTCTTATTAAAGGCAGCCACGGTGGGGGCTCTGAGCTGAATCCGTCCCAGGTAGGCTTATCACTGGCAGATTGCAAAAATCCTAAGAAATGCAAATTTTCACTTCCATTCCCTATCATGGGGTAAGGTGGGAGGGGTGGGGGAGTGTGGACCAGGGAAGGAGGTTACAGTATATTTGAATAAAGAAATCTGGACTTAACCAGTACCCAAAGAGAGTCAGTAAACTCGGCCCAAGATTAGGTCTCCCTAATTAGCATGACTAACAGGTAGTGGAAAGAGTTAAAATTTAGTGATACCTTTTTTTTTAATAGTTTTGCCTTCTGGATTCCTGGTACAGAAGCTTGTTTTAGGAATTGTTTTTGGTCCCCCAAGTCAGCTAACCTCTCAAATGAGATTAAAATCTTTGGGTTTGGTAAAGTTTGCATAAATATTTTACATGGATCCATCTTTAATTAGCTTATAACATTATGAAGTGCCGTTCAGCGTTCTCTTCCCACAAATTAGACCTGAGCCCCACAAACAAATTAATTTGTGTCTCAGGGTTTTGACTGGGCCTCTTGGCTACCCTGGCTCTCTCACAAGTTCTCCTGACCCTCTGGATTTCAAATGCCGGAGGGTAAAAAGCAATTATAAAAACATGACTCTCCCAGATCAGCTTTCGACTCTGCCTTGTCTCTGTTTTATTGATGGGAGATTGAAGGAAGATTCAAATCAGCCATCCTTCAATTCTTCACCAGCAGCAAAATGCAGAAATCATTAGCTTTTCCTGTGTAAAAGACTTTGTCCTGCCTTATTATTCAAAATTGCTTGCTTGTATGACTCAAAAAGGGCATGTTGAATATTTATTTCTAATTTTCAGCACTGGTAAATATTATATCGCTTTGTTCCCAATGTTCTTTTTACTTTGCAAATTTTATAGCAATTAATTAATGCAGTGCCGTTATTAGCAAAAGCTCCCTCGTTTTTGCTACCTTCATTTAAGATGATATCACTCCTAAGGAATTTGTTGATGGGATTTCACAACCAGCGTGTGTTTGAATTATAAGATCAGTTCTAGGTGAATAGGAACTTGTTCTCAGTGGAGAAATCTTTTATTGCAACTAGAACACTATATTGCAATAACTTGCCTTGTATCATCACAGTTAATTTTATTTAATTATAGCCCCCCACCCATGGAAAAAGAAACGTGGTATAAAAATAGCCAGATATCTGATTCCAAACAAAGAATAAGGAGTGAGACTCCAGAGTCTGGCAAGTTAAAAAGAAGGTTGATGTCATTCGCCGTTTCCTTTTCTTCCCCAAAGGAGTGGGAAGTAGTAAAAATAATTTTTGTTATTTGGCAACGTGTTTCTCTTTATCTACAAGGCTAATTTTAACTGCTGCTTTTCCTAGTTTATTGGTATTATAATTTTCTATCTCATAGCAGTCTGGGTTCTGTTGATCAATAGAAAATAATGAATTTGCTGTTTTGAGTGGGATAAATAAAATGTTCACTTGGCCAATGAATTTGTTCAATACCTATAGCTAAGCTCCATTCTGGAGGCAAAAATATATAGATATATATTTAATGACTCTTAAAATGGTCTCATTTTCCTCTATATTCAGCAGAAAAGGGGTAAATTCAGAGAGTACTTGTTTGAGACGTCTGAGAGAGCAGGGTCCAGGACCCCTGGAGGGGTGGGTGATGGTGAGGTGTCGGGGCTGGGGGCGGAGGCATTTGGTGACAAAGCTAGGTCAAGAGCCAAGAGGGCAGCTGAAGGATCACGTGGGCCGTGGGAAGGATTCTGTAGGCTGGGTGTGGGGGAGGGGGGTCTAGAAGTGTCTATAGGAAGAAGGAAAGGAGCCAAGCCGGAGGAGAGGTAGACCTGGTCATGCGAGGCATGAGTGGGGCAGCTGATGGAGCAAGGGGAAACAAGATGCCCGGGTGGGAAGGGAAAAGGGCAGAGCCAGAGAGCTGGCCCTAAGCAGCCCGGCTCCGCCCTTCCTGCTGCATCTCAGCCTTCCTTTTGCAAGGCCCAAAGCAGCTGTCCTAAGGCGGTTTATCCCTCGGCATCGCCTCTCCTGGACCCACCACCGGCACCCTAGGAGGTACGGACTGCTCTAACGGCCACTCGCTGCTGGGGCTGGTACCGCTGCGAAAGGGGCCGTGTCCACTCACAAACCGCCAGCTAGGCCTGTCAGCATCCTGCACCAAGCACCTCTGGGAACTAGGCTCGCTGCCTTCCAAGGCAGGGGCTGCCCCGAGTGCGAATCCCCAGGAGGCGGTGTGGGCTGTGTGTGGGGGGCACACCCGACCCACCCTGGAAGGTCTCACAGCTCTGTTTAGGAACTTCCCAGGGCATTACTGATTTGTAGGTGAGAGGACAGGGGTGGGGGTGCAAGGTAGTCAGGGTCTCCGTTAGCATGGGGTGGGCTGGGGAATCCTGGAAGTGCAAGCTGAACGACTGGCCCCACCTGGGATGAACCTGCCCAGCCTTTGCTGCTGGCATCTGTTCCCAGCCAAGGGGGGAGGAGGAAGCCTTCTGGGGTCCACCCAGCAGAGAGGAACGGCAGGGACTGCCCTGCCTGCTCTTTTTCCGAGTCTCTGGGGTTTGACCCGGAGCAATTTCGTCAAGCTATAATTTTAAATAGCCAGTGCTTTATTTTTGGAATCCCAGAATGTGAGCTGGGTTTAATGAACCTAAAGCTATAATCTTTTACTTCTCCTTTGATAAAAATTTGTATTTCATATTTTAAAAATTGCACTCATTCTGCCAGTTGGTGTTACCAGCCAAGCATGACCCATCCATGCCACTTTCACAAACTGTACTTTTTCTTAGTTAAAACTTCTTTGTAATAGTTCAGCCATAAATTGAAAAATAATAGTGGAGTTGGAATAAATTCCAGGTGGCATGCCCAGGAATTAGAGGGTGAGGGCACTCTGGGTTTCTCTGATGTACTCAGGATCTTTCCTGCTTGTTGCAAATCCACCTACCTGTTCAGAATGTTGAATCCAAATGTAGGCAATAGTCACCACATCCAGGAACTACGGAACGCCCCTTCCCAGTCATGTGTGAGAACCAAGGGGTGCTTCCTCTCCTTCTGAAAGCTGTTTTCTTTAACAGATTGTTAGGATTCAGACACATAATTGGTGCTCACTGGTAAAAAATAAATTATATTGTAGTTTTCTATGCAAGTATATGTACTTTTTATTTAAACATGAGATCTATTAACGTCATAACTGCCTTATAACATTTTCCCTATAACACATTGTGATTCTCTCAATGTCAGAATTATTTAAGCAGTCCCTCTGTTGCTCACTGAGGTTTTCTTCTTTAGCCCCAGTGTTTGTTTCCCTCATAAATCTCTCTTTGGAGAGCACCACGTTAGCTAAATCCATGTGTGTTCTGTCCACAAGCATTTGCCTGCGGTGACTGCCACAATTGAAATGGGTTTTGAATTTTCTTGCCAAAATGAACTCCAAAAGCTTGCATTAATTTCACCCCCCCCCAATGATGTCAGGCATGACAGTGCTCTTTCACTATACCCTCGTTCTCACCAGGAAGTATGTGTGTATATGTGAATCCATCCATCCATCCATCCATCCATCCATCCATCCATCCATCCATCCATCCAACCACTCTCTATCTACCATCATTTATCTATATTATCTAATCTACTTACCTATCATCATTTATCTGCTATCCATCCATCTATCCTGAACATTTGCCAGTCTAATAGATGACATTGATGTTTCACTGTTTAAACTTAAACATTTGAGTATAATGCATTTAACAATTTGCGGTTTATCTTGGTGAATGTCCTGTTTGTATCCTTTACACATTTCTCCATTGAGGCTTTTGTAAAAAGCTTAATTTATCATTTCAATTTTAATTGTTTATATTATTGTTGACACAATTCAATGTACCAGTCTCTTCATTTATGGCTTTTGTTTTTGGTGCCATCCTCAGAGAGATCTTCCATTCTCGGGTGGTACAAATATTTTTATCATGTCTTTTCTTCTATTATGTGGTTTTACAATAAAGTTGAACCCTTCTGGAATTTAGCTGAGGCATGGATCTAACTTTTTTTTCCTAAATGAGTAGTCATTTCCCTCAATACCATTCATTTTATCTCTGATTTGACCGGTCATTTTCTTTAGTCTCTTTCAAGACGTTCTCTTCTGTTTATGGGTCTATCTCTGTACACACAAAATATGTTTTTTTAAAAGTGTGTACTGATGTTTGCTTCAGCAAATCCCCCTCATTCCTCTTTTTACCCTCTTTTTCTCCAGTGAACTGTAGGATTATTTTGGCATTTAAAAATTATTCCTACAGGTCATTTTATTGGAATTATCTTAAATGTGTAGATTAATTCAAAGGAATGATTGAAATTTTTAGTATTCTGCATCTTTTATCTGGGGACATGCTTGCACAGGTTTTACACGTTTCTTATAGATTCCTACTTATTTTATATCTTTGGTTGCGAATAGCTCTTATTGGCACTTCCCTCCACCCACACGATGGACAAAATCTATCATAGTTTTGTTTCCTCCTTTTCCTGCTCAACTTCCAGTTTTTGTTAAATAATTGGAAATTTACATACAGATAATTATTTCTATTACTGTTATGATATTAATTTGCATTGTGTTTCCACTCCAAGAATTTATTTTGACATTTGCATTCAGTTTCATTATGATGTTAAGAACTCTTTTGATATCAACTCTTGAATTTTTGTAGGTTCTTACCTTCCATTTTTGACACTCTGAATTCCCTTTACTTGAAATAATTATTCTGGTTTAACTTTCAGCCAGCTGAAGTTTTTCTTCGAGTGAGCCTCCTCCAGGGTGGATAGAAAGTAGTCTAATTTCTAAATCACATGGATGATAGATTGGGCGCCAGTTATCATTTTCCTCCATATCTTGTACATGATATTCTGTTGTGCCCTAACATTCACTATATTTGGGAACAAATGTGCAATTGCTATTATTATTGTAAATAATTTTCTTCTTTGCCCCTAACTAGATGACATGAGGATTTAACATTTTCACAAGAGTATGTCTATATAGGTAATTTATTATTATTATTATTATTGTTATGGTGCTTGGGAGTTTATTCAATGCAAAGACTTATATTTAAGGGAAATAAAAGGCTCTTTAGAAAGAAAATTTCCTTTTATTAGTACTTTTCTTCTGCATGCCTCTTATGGAATTCCTATTATACAGATCTTGGATTTTTTGAAACTTCTTCCATGCTTGTCACCTTTTTTCTAATCAAATGTGATCTTTATTGTTTAGCTTTGAAATGTGGAGAAATTATTTGGTGTTTTAAAAATAATAAATAAATCACAGACTGTCTTCTGGACTTTCAAATATGTACTTTGCTAGTTCCGTTTATTAAGAAAAAAAATCAGGTTTCCCTACACATGGCTCTCCTGCCCCATATATTTGAAACTATAGTTAGTACTGGAGTTGATAGGTTTATGTCCAAGAGACTTAAATCTTTGGAAAATGTGCCAGTTGGGCCCTGAATCTCAACAGAATTGCAACACCTACTTTCCAGTTCATTGGACTCACTCAGGACAACTAACAAGGAGATGATGATAGACAATGACCATCCCAAGGTTCAGAGAGCATCTGCAACTGCAAGCAAGGTAGTCCCATCCATCCACCCCATGGGATCTAAACCCCCTCTCAATTAGAGATGGAGTGGGCATCACCATCCCAGAATCCTCAGGATTGGGGAATGAACAATGGACTAGAGTAGACTTACTGGTATTCTAGTATAGACTTATTGTGATTCTAGCAATGGAAGAACTTTTATCATTGATGTGGAGGCAGTGGCCACTGGAGTATCTGAGGGGATGGAGAGAGGAAAAATAGATGTAATATGGGGGCATTTTCGGGACATTGGAATTGTCCTGAAGGACATTGAAATGACAGATACAGGCCTTTGTATATATCTTGTCATAACTTACAAAACTATGTGGGGGAAGTTTAAACTATGATGTAAACTATAATCCACACTTAGTGGCAATTCTCCAATATGTGTTCATCAATTGTAACGAATGTACCACACTAATGAAGGATGTTGTTAGTGTGGGAAAGTGTGGGAGGGGTAGGGAGTCGGGCACATGGGAATCCCCTACATTTTTAATGTATTATTTATGTAATCTAAGTATCTTTAAAAAATAAAAATAAATAAATAAAAAACTGGAAAGAAAACAACCCAGCACATTATTCCTCTTCTTTCTCACAGCTCAATGCCCTCTTTAATGCTCAGAGAGGAAAATGGCCACTATCTTAGGAGGACAAATCCTAGAGTGGCCTCCGTGTCCACGCCTTGTGTAATCACTTCCTCTTGAGTAGGGGCGGGACGGGTGACTTGCTTCCAAGCAATAGAATAGGCAAAGGTGATGGGATATCACTTCAGTTATTAGGTTAGGGTTCATGGGAAAGATGATGGGCTGTCATTCCTGTGATCTGTTTTGAGTAAATGCACACACACACACACATTTGTTTTCTGCTAGCATGTGCTGGAGAGACTCTCCTACTGGCCTTGAAGCAACAGCAGCCAGGCTCTGAACATTCTACAGAGAGAGCCACATGGCAGGGAAATGAGGGTGGTGTCTAAGGGAAGTGTGAGTTGCCTGAGGGTGGCCTCTGGCCAACAACTAGTAAAAAACTGAGGTCCACAACTGAGCTGCAACAATCTGAGTGAGCTTGGAAGTGAACTTGGAAGTGAACTTTCCCCAGTCAAGCCTCCAGCTGAGAACACAGCCTGGCTGACACCACACTTGCAGCCTTGTGAGACTCGGAGCAGAAGACCTTGCTAAACTGTGCTCAGATCCCTGACCCACAGAAACTGTGAGATAATAAATGTGTACTGTTTTAAGCCTCTATGTGAGTGGTGATTTGTTGCATGGCATAGAAAACGAATCCACCTTCTACACTTATTTGCTATTTCTTGACTAACTCAGTTTCCTAGGTGAACACTTGTTTTGATTTTTTCAGATTAGTCCATAGTTTTTTAGAATATTTACTCTTTTAACATACCCAGTGATTGTTCTCTGCATATTAATCCATAGAGTATTCTGGAGGTTTAAGAATCTGAGTTGGGTTTGTCAGATTGATGAACAATGAGAATCTCTTTAGTTTAACTTTGCCAGATTGAAGGACCAGCTATGATCCAGTGGAGATTTTCATCCCATGTTGGCCCCTACCTCCCATTCTCAAGAACTTCTTTGTTCATGTTTCTTGGGCAACCTGAAGTTAGAAAAGGGAGAGATTCTCTTTAGGAGTGCTGCAGCAGTGCCCTGTGCTGGAGGTGAGACCCTCCATGGATCTGAGTCTATGGACTCCATCAGCCCCAGTCACCTCCAGGAACTGTGAGGATTTTGAGGGCCTGGGGAATCTCAATTATCTCAAGTCTTCAGGACCCTGGGACCGTGAGCTAACCCAGAGCAGGCCATGCCCTCCCCAGGAACCTGTACCATGTCTCACAGAAATTCCTCCAATTTTCTAGGGTTTGGATGGCGCTGCTTGCTATTTTCTACCTTGGACAGAATTTCTCTCATTCTGAACATTATATTGATGGGATCATTTCAACCGCTTGGCAGAGATTCCTTAAACATCACTGGGCATAAAGAATCTAGACGGTCATCTTGCATTTTAATTATCTAAAACCTTCAACAGGGTAGAGGAAACAGAATGGCCCAAAATGAATGCGTGACTATGAAGTGATCTAAAATTCACCGTGCACATATTGGCACATGAACATTTCTCTAGCTCTAAATATTAAATCCTACCTAGATGCCACCCATAAATGTTGATGAAGACCCCAGCCACGTTTCCATGGGATGTGCCTTCTGCCATGGGATGTGCCATGGAAAGTGGGGAGAAGTCCCTTATTCTTGCCAGTCAGTTTTATGGCCTCCCCAGTGCTGGTCTTCCTTGAGCCCACAGCACTATTGAATTTGGGGCCACTGTTATTTCCTGGGCTCTTTTGTACAATGGGCAGAAGCAATGGCTTTTGTTGGACTCTTTCCGACTTGAAGAAGCTTTCCCTTTTCATTAACTCCCATCTCTTGCCCCTACTCCTTCCTGGGCCTTTCACCTCCTGGGCAGGGTCCTGACCTCCAATGTCTGAAAAATTCCAGATGTTCTCTCCTCTTCCCAGTCCTAGGAAAGAAAAGTTAGGGTGGGGCCTCTCTTACTCATCTACTAAAAAAAATGCAGCCTCCATCTTTCCTTCTGGAATGGTCTGTCTCTGATTATTTCTTCCAATGGCCTTGGCCTTCCAAATAATCTGGATTCAGGCTGCATTCAGTGTGGTCCTGAAACACAGAAAAGCTGTTGAACTTCCTGGTGTGAGGGAGCCCAACAAAGCTAGAACAGTGACTGCCAACAGGGGCAAACTCATGAAATGTCTGCTCGGGTCCACAAAAGGGTAAGTGCAGAAACTGCGAAGCAGTGTTTACAAGGTTTAATAGCTATTTGATAATTTTATGTCTGTTGAATTCAATGAAGTTGGTTTTATATATTTCACATCTTTATTTCTTATTTTATTTTTCTAGTGACTCATTTTTTCTGGACTATGTAAGAGTATTGGTCTAAGATGGCTGGTTAAAAGAAAAAAAGTCCATTCACCCTTGAGAATTTGAGAAGCAGTATCCAGAACCCAGAGCTTGCTTGAGAGTCTCTCCTGAGGGACTGAGGAAAAAGAGGTGCAAAAGTAAATCCCATTTAGGTCTTTCTGAGTCTTAACAGCAGGAAAAAGCAAACTAAATCTTAAATACCAGTTTCTTTCGATGAAACATCCTATTGGACAATAGACCATTGGTTGAGTTGAAAAGGAAGAATGTTTGGGAAGACTACCAAGAAAAAAAGGATCTCAACAAAATTACTCTTTCTCTTTCTGCAAAGGAATTCTTAGTGAGCCTCTCGAGGCTTTGCTTCACTGAAGCAAATCACACTGTTCACAACTTGCTGTTTTTCCCAAAACAGGGCATCCTCCAAACAATGTGAGTGTTCAATCTAGAGCACATTTATCTTTGCATGATATGAAATGGGCTCAACGAATATGTCTTGGGAATGTATTTATGCTTTAGCTACCTCAGATTTTTAAAATAGTTTTACTCTCCAAAAGCTAAGATTACCCTGCCTTAGGTAACAAATTTAAAAACTGGTATTTTTTAAATTGTTAAGAAATGTTTAGTAAATCCTATCCTCAATGCTACTCTTTAGCCTCCTCATGTTATTGGCAACTTTCAAGAGAAACTCTCAAACTATTTTCCTTCAATATCTATTTTATACTTTAAAAATTGTGCTTTTGGTATTCCAGCTTGGGGCATTAGAATAATTAGGACAATGTAAAATATATAAAAAAGTTTAAAGATAATAAAAACTTAAAAGTCAAAGGATATGAATGGTGTACGTTGTATAAATGATAGTGAATATAAACGGTTGATTACAGACTCCAAATTCTTTAGGTGGGTCTTAAATGTTTTCATTTTGGTAACTAGTAGTCGATCATCTGAAAACTCTCCATAGCTTGATTTTAGAAAAACTTATTCTACTTCATATTTATTTTTCGGGTTTTATACTTTCTGCTTACATTGCCCTCAAATGGCCATTGTCCTGCATGGATGCCAAAGGTATTCAGGTGACATCCTTGTAACTGCAGCATTTTCCAGCTCAGAGGAGAGTGTAATTGATTCTTATTAGACTTGCTATTGAGTCCCAAGGAGAAAAAAATCAGTGGGTGCCATGATTACTCCCCAGCAACTAGAGGAAATGGTGGGTGCATGTTGGTGGCCTCCTCCAATGCTGTAATGAAAATGAGAAGCATAGATAAATATGTATACATATCTTTAATATTGGCATCATGCTTTTTTTGGATAGCATTTTTTTAAAATTAATTTTTTAATTTATTGAAATGTATCACTCATATATAAACATACATAAACAAGAAGTGTATAGTAATAGTTGTGAACTTACAAAACAAATATACATAACATCATACAGGACTCTCATACCTCACCCTACCACCAATACCTTGCATTGTTGTTAAACATTTTTAACTAATGATTAAAGAGCATCCTCAAATATTACTACTAACCAAAGTATTCTTCCCCCAACCCACCCTATTATTATTATTATTTTATATCATTTTTATATGAACATATATAATAAGTGTACAGTAAAAGCTGTGAACTTACAAAGCAAACATGCATAACATCATACAGGGGTCCCATACATCAACCACCACCAATACCTTGCACTGTGAGACATTTGTTACAAATTATGAAAGAATATTGTCAAAATCTTACTACTAACTATAGTCTTTATCTTACATTTGTTGTATTTTCCCCCCAGCTCACTCTTTTACTATTTTTAAAATATATTTTTATGATAGAAGTTGTAAACTTACAAAACAATCATGCACATGCGTAGAATTCCCAGGCAACACCCCTCTATCAACACACTACACGGTGGTGGGACATTTGTTACAGATTATGAGATAATAATCTCCGATTATTACCAGGTCCACAGCGTTCATTTGGCAGACTTTTCCCATATCCCCCCATTATCAACACAGTACATCTTTGGCAAGATACAAGAATATTATATTATTACTGTTAACCACAGTCCATAGGTCACTCCAGTTGTATTTTTCCCATGCTTCTCCACATTCCCACCACCCTGCAATAGTGATGTACGTCTGCTCTAGCTCACAAAGGACACTATTGCATCTGTACCATCAACCACATTTCTCATCCACCTCTGGGTTTACGG
Organism: Tolypeutes matacus; assembly: GCA_026826555.1. NCBI lineage: Eukaryota > Metazoa > Chordata > Mammalia > Cingulata > Chlamyphoridae > Tolypeutes > Tolypeutes matacus. Next base: position 11,559,408 of record JAKSZT010054544.1, read on the forward strand.
TGCTATTCAGTCCCTACATTATTCTCTAGCTTTCTATCAATTGGTATTTATATCCCTAGACTACCATTTTCAGCCACATTCCAATTTACAAACTAGCTCTTACTCACTATAATGTGTTACCATCAACTCTGTACACTTTTACAGTAAAGTTAATTAAAACTTCTACATACATTAAACATCAGTAGTCCATCTCAGTTCTCCTCTCAGCTTCTTTAAGAATCCACCACCTACCACCAGGTCTTGAGGATATTTTCCTATATTTTCTTCTAGAAGCTTCATGGTTCTTGCTTTTATATTTAGGTTTTTGATCCATTTTGAGTTAATTTTTGTATAAGGTGTGAGATAGGGGTCTTCTTTCCTTCTTTTGGCTATGGATATCCAGTTCTCTCAGCACCATTTGTTGAATGGACTGTTCTGCCTGAGCTGGGTGAGTTTGACAGGCTAGTCAAAAATCACTTGGCCATAGATGTGAGAGTCTGTTTCTGAACCATCAGTTTGATTCCATTGGTCTTTGTTTCTGTCTTTTTTCCAGTACCATGCTGTTTTTACCACTGTAGCTAGATAATATCAGGAAATGAGAGTCCTCCAACTTTGCTTTTCCTTTTTAAGATGTTTCTGGCTATTCAGAACCTTTTACCCTTCCAAATAAGATTGATAATCATATTTTCCATTTATTTTAAATATGCTGGTGGAATTTTTATGAGGATTACATTGAATCTATATATCAATATGTGTAGAATTGACATCTTAATGATATATAGTCTCCCAATCCATAAGCAAGGAATGTTCTTCTAGTTATTTAGGTTTTTTTAAATTTCTTTTAACAAAGAGTTATAGTTTTCTGAATACAAGTGCTTTACATTGCTGGTTAAGTTTATTCCTGTATATTTGGGTTTTATCTGTCATATTTTATTTTCACCACTCTTTTGACACTTTCAGTTACTTTTATTGATTTAATCTTCATTTCTAGACTCTCTTCCAGGCCTCTCTCCCCTATCTTTTCTTTTCAGGCTGTAGCACAGTCTTTAGTATTTCCTGTAATGTCAGTCTCTTGGTTACAAACTCTCTGTTTCTGTTTATCTGTGAATATTCTAAACTTGCCCTCATTTTTGAAAGACAATCTTATTGGATATAAGATTCTTGGCTGGAAGTTTTTCTCTTGCAGTATCTTAAAAATATCATACCACTGTCTTTTTCCTCCATGGTTTCTGATGAGAAATTGGCACTTAATCTTATTGGGTATCCCTTATATGTTATGCATTGCTTTTCTCTTGCTGCTTTCAGAATTCTCTCTTTGTCTTTGGCATTTGACATTCTGATTAGTATGTGTCTCGGAGTTGGTCTATTTGGATTTATTTGGGTGGGAGTACGTTATGCTGCTTGCACATGGATATCTATGTCCTTCAACAGGGTTGGGAAATTTTCTACCATTATTTCTTCAAATATTTCTTCTGCCCCTTTTCCCTTTTCTTCTCCTTCTGGGACACCCATAACACGTGTGTTTGCACATCTCTTGCTGTCATTTAGTTCCCTGAGACCCTGTTCAATTTCTTCCATTCTTTTCTTCATCTGTTCTTTTGTTTGTTTGCTTTCAGAGGCCATTTCTTCAGCCTCATCAATCTTTTCTTCTGCTTCCTCAAATCTGCTATTATATGATTCCAGGGTATTTTTAATTTCATTTATTGTTCCTTTCATTGCCATAAGATCTGCTATTTTTCTATGTATGCTTTCAAATTCTTCTTTGTGCTCAACCAATATCTTCTTAATATCCTTAATCTCTTTAGCCATCTCATTGAATTTATTAAGGAGATTTGTTTGGACATCTATGATTAGTTGTATCAACTCCTTTATGTCATCTGGAGGCTTGTCTTTTTCCCTTCACTGGGCCATATCTTCCTGTTTCTTGGTGTGGATTGTAATTTTTTGTTGGTGTCTTGGCATCTGCCTTACTAGAGTATTTATTCTGGGTGCAGTTTCTCTCTGGACTGTAGTTGCCCAGAAAGACTGATGAAGCTTCACACTCCTTCCTCCCCTGCCTGGGGCGGGGATGGAGCTGCAGGTGTGGGCAGCAATCTATGCCATGTGGGTCCAAAATGACTGCAGTTGCCCTAGTAGACATCGGACTATTCAGTCTGTGCCAGCTGAATGTACCTGCAGTTACCTGGAGAGGCTGGTGCAGGGCCTATCAGCTTCCTCCCTGCTAGAGGTGGGGCTGAAGCCTAGGGTAGGGCTGCAGGCTGATCTGGGTGAAAGAAGCCAGTCACTGCTGTCACTGTGATTTTCAGTCAGCCAGAATTCCCTTCATGCCAGGGGTGGAGTCAAAATGGCAGCTACCAGCCCCTTTCCCCCTTGGACAGTTTCACACTTTAGCTGTTCTTAGGGTTATACTTTAGCCAACTGAATTGACTAATCAGTAGCTGAAATCAGTGACCAACCATCTCTTCCTCCCCTGTTTTTGGGAAATGGGGCTTCCAACTCCAGCCACAAAATAGCTCCTGGGGTGGCTTGCACCACCAGAGTAGGATGATTGCTGGCCTCTGCGGCGTGGCCTGTATTTTCCCTGAGAGGCTGACGCAGGTCTCCCCAGCTTCCTCCCTGCCAGAGGTGGGGCTGGGTCTTAGGCTACAGCAGCAATCTGATCTGGATGGAAAGTAGGCAGTCTCTACCAGCACTGGATTTTCAGTGCTGCTTCACTGTCCTGCTTCCCCTCGTGCCAGGGGCAGAGTTAAAATGGCAGCTACTGGTCTCTTTTTGACTTGGTCATGTTCAAACTTTAGCTGTTACTCAGATTATACTCGAGCCTGCCGAATTTACTAATCAGTAGCTGAAGTTGATGCCCAACCATCTCTTCCTCCCCCATTTTTGGGAAGAGGACCTTCCAATTCCAGCAGCAGAATAGCTCCTGAGGTGGCCTGTGCCACCAGTGGAGGATGGGCACCTGCCTCTGGGGCATGGAGAGCTCTACTTATGAATCTTCTCTGCAGTTGGGCAGTCTCCTTCCATTCTTTCAAGGATGTTGCAGGATGCTCTTCTGGTCTCCTGGAACCCCCAAACAGGTGCTTTAGATAGCTCTGGGTGATTACTAACTGCCCTGTTAGCATGAGCTGACTCTAGGAGCTCCTTACTCTGCCGCCATCTTGCTGGTTGTGGAATCATCCTTTTCAACATAACGTCAAAAATATCCCAGTTAATTCCATCAGTTCTAGATGTACTTGCATTTCATCCTGACACATTCATGGTTCATTGACTCCCAGGCTGTAGACCCAATGCTGGATAAACTCTCTTTAGTCTTGGGCTTTAAGGTCAGTTTGCAGGGGTGAATAGCTGGTGATGACTGAGATAATCTCTGTGCTAATGTGCTAATCAGGAAAAGGGATTTAATGTTTGGCCAGATAAGATGACATTTTTACAGCATGGATATTCTGATACACTTAGAAAGTCCTGCTGATTTGAAATTCACTGAAATTTTTCTTCTCTTTCATGTCTGCTCAAATAGGAGAGACACTAGAGAAAGAAGTCTTATCAGACTGCAAGTTAGTTACTTTCAGTTCCAATAATTGTAGATTTCAGAGTATCAATTTCTGGTGCTCTAAAGCATGTCCACCTTTTTGCTTCTACAAATTGATTAAGCTTTTTATTTGATATCACAGTAGCCTCTGGAGAAGTTCTAGCCTATATTTCAAACTTTGAAGAAATTCATATCCACAAGATATTTCTGCTGGACAATCTTCAAGGTCATTAATATAATACTTAGATATTTTCAGCCAAAAGTGGATTTAATCAGACCCTCTCTCTCTCTGCATGATTCAAAAAGTGTTTTGCCTTTCAAGTTTCTTAGGAAGTCAGGCTTTATTACATTTGCTTGGCACTTTTAAATGCAGGACGCCAAGGGGATTTTATGACAAAGTATGCTAAAGTTGATACCAGAAAATAATAACATAAACTAACCAAACAGGGTATAAATGTTGATGGGAAAAGCTGAATAAACATTTCAAAAGTTCTTTGAATGGTTCTGTTTATGAGTGTACCCCAGACATTTAGACGGAATTTAAAAACACATGCAAAGCTCATGCAGAAGACACCACAGAGCAAGAAGATGCTGGAAAAGGGAAAAGAGGAAAATAGATTTGTCAATTTTTCACTAATGAAAAGATAAATTGTATTGAGAAATTTGGAGATGAGGATGGTGGAGATATGCAGATAAAAATGTCTGGGTTGCCTGAGTTGTATCCTCAATTTTTTAGTTAAAAGTGACTTGAGAAACAATGAAAAACAGGAATTCGATGTCAGTCTGGAAAATTAGAGATCATATTTTAATTACTATGAGCATTCACATTTCAGAGTACAGAACCTTACCAAAGAGCCCAAGCACAACTGCTTGAAGAAGCAATCTAGCAAAATGAGCTACCAGAAAGGTGGTAGTAGAGAAAAGAAACAAAGTAGTTAAAGACAACCCATGACCGTAATACTTGATTTCTTTGAATGATAGGGATTTAGTGACATGTGATCTCTGATAATGAGTGGCACATGTCTATTTCTTCCTTTAGTTCTGTTAGTTTCATTCATGCATTTTATTATCTATTATCAGGTGCCATGTGTTTAGAATTTCTGTGTCTCCAAGAAGAAGAAATTTTTTCATTATGTGATGACCTTCTTTGCCTTGAAATCTACTTTGATTTTAATATAGCAACACCAAGTTTCTTAGGCTTGCTCTAGGATGGTACACCTTTTTCCATTCGTTTTCTTTCACCATATTTGTGTCTCTATATTTGAAATGTATCCCTTATAAACACTACATAATTGAGTTATTCTTTTGTATCCAGTCTGACAATTTCTGCCTTTTAATTGGGGGTGTTTAGTTCGTTTACATTTTGTGTAATTATTGATGTGGTTGGGTTTAACTCTACCATCTTATTTTGTTTTTTATTTGTTGCTTCTATTTTTTGTTCTTCTCTTGCTCCTTTTCTTCTTTCTTTTGGCTTAGTCAAACATTTTTATTGTTATATTTCATATGCCTTATTGGTTTCTTAGCTATACTTCTTTTATTATTTTTACTATTACTAACAATATGCATACTTAAATTGTCAGAGTCTACTTATAATCATTTAGTGTAATTCTTCATATGTCATATTTTATCCTTAGCATCTGATAGTTCACATTCCTTACTTTATACTTCTACCTATCCATTTGACATGTGAAACTTCTACTTGTTTCATACTTCATATGTTTCTGAAATTGCTGTCATGTATTTTATTACTACATCAATTATAAACACCATATTACAATGTCATTATTTTTGCTATAAACATTCAGTTGCTCTTTAAGCAAATTAAAAGAAGAGAGAAAATATAGTTAAAAAATATTTACTCACCTAATCATGAGTTTTGATCCCCTTCCTTCCTTCCTGCTGATCCAACTTTCTGTTTCCCTTTGGCCTAAAGTATAATCTTTAACATTCATTGTAGTACAGATATAGTTGTAATGAATTTGCTTAGCTTTTGTTTGTCTGAAATCATATTCATTTTGCTTTAATTGTTCAAGGATATTTTAATGGATATAGATAATGGTTAACAGTTATTTCCTCTCAGTATTTTAAACCACTTTATACCCTTATCTTCTCATCCATTGTTTCTGGTGAGAAATTAGTGATATTTCTTATCTTTGTTCTCTTGCATTTAATTTTCTTTTTTTTTTTTTCTTTTCTCTGATTGTTTTCAATACTTTGTCTTTAGTTTTCAGCAATTTGCCTATAATGTTCTTCAATATGATTCTCTTTATATTTATACTACTGAAGTTTCACTGAGCTTCTTGAAACTGTAAATCAATGCTTCTCATCAGTTTCCTGACATTTTCAGTCATTCTTCCATCTTCTTCTTATTTTTTGTCCCAATCTTACTCTCTTTGTTCCTGAGACTCTAAGACCATCTGATGATTTTCTCCCAATGTTCTCCAAGGCTCTGTTTATTTTTTTTTCAACGTGATTTTTTTACAATCTATTATTCAGTTTAGATAATTTCTATTGATTTGGCTACATGTTCCCTGACTCTTTTTTCTACTAATGCCAATCTGCTATTAGGCCCAAAGTGATTTTTTAATTTCAATTATTGTACTTTTCAGGTCTAGAATTTCCACTTGGTTTCTTTTCTAATTTCCATTTATCTGCTTAGATTTATTATCTGTTTACTCATGAAGAATATTATTTTTAATTATTTGAACTTTTTTTTTTCATTGGATTCTTTGAACATATTTATAACAGCTGCTTTGAAGTCTTTGACTTCTTAAATCAATATCTGCACCATTTGTGTTTGGTTTCTATTGGCTGATCAAGTTATACTGTTGTATCAGTTTGATATTATTTATGAATTCCCAAAAAGAAGGCTTATTTGTAAACGTCTGTTCCTCTGGGTATGATCCCCTTTCATTGTATTAGATTCACCTGAGATGTCTTTGATTAAGTCACCTGATAAGATTAGGGTTTTGATTTGACTATGTCAGTAGGGCATGACTCAGGGTTGAGTCCCTGCTCCCAGGGTGGGCTGATATAATTGGGCACTCACTCAAGAAGACACATAGAAGAGGAGAGAACTTGGTCATTTCAGTCCTGCAATGTAATAGAAAAGAGAAGGCTCAAACAGCTAAAGTCCTGGGAAGACAGACGAACCCTATGCCAGCCTACAGGTGAGATTGGAAGAAGCTGGACCCATGGAACCTTAAGAAGAAGGAAAGACAGACCAAGCAGAGATTGTTCGCTATCTTGCTTCAACACATGGCAACAGACTTTTGGTAAGAAAGCAGCCTTGAGTTGGACTCTTTAGGGCCTTGTAACTGTAAGCTTTTACCCCAAATGATTACAGATTATAAAAGCAAACAGATTTCTGGTAAATTTGCACCGCACTCCTTTGGCTGACTAATATACCTCTTTTTGTATATATAATGATTTTTTATTCAATACTGGACATTGTGGATAATTTGCTGTGGTGACTATGGATTCTAGAGTCAGTAGCTCTAGATAGATATTTATCTAAAATTAAGCATTTAGTATTTAGACATATTATTAAAGTTATGAATATATCCACTAGAAGGATCAGTGGGAGGTAGAATGGAAGGCGGTGGTAATGAAAGAATGCTCAATTTCTAATTTTTCATAAAGCCAAACCAACAGTATTAAATCTAGAAATAATATTAGAGCTGCATTATTTAAAGTTACAGGGGTAATTTCCAGAATAACCAAAAACATTGACAGTATTAAAAATGCCTACTTTTGGGTATTGGGAGCAGGGTGGGGGAAGGAAGACTTTATTTTCATTTTGATGTTTTCTATGATTTGAAATTTCACTGAAGTAATATTTATGTACTTCCTTATTTACCTTACTATGTACAGTATTGTAGGTGCATCTATATATATTTTCATTAAAAATATAAAAGAATGAAAGCCAATACAGGATGTGTTCACTCTGACTGAAACACATTCCATTAATCCAAATGTCCCATTCATAGTCTAGGTTTTTGCACATTTCGCAGTGTACATTTCTGTATTTCAGTTTACTGTTGGATCAACACAATTTCAAAGATCTGGAGGAAATCTCACAAATCAGCTAAACACCCTGGCATTTGAACTATGATATGTGAAACATTTAGATTTGGGGATCTATAAAAATATGTACCTGAATTCATTTTTCACCTGGATAGTTGATGTAGCGTAGACACAGACAGAGTATGGACACCTGAGGATGTCACAGCGCCTGCTCTTTCTTCACTCTCTTAGATAACCTGATTTCTTGTTCTTCCCTGAGTCTGAAATAATAAAAAAACGTTGAAGAATCAATTAAAAATGCCTTTTACTGCGTGTCCTTGGCAGGGGCAACACAGCACTGTGCTTAAACTGAGATTTTTACAAAGACTGTGCGGTTTGGAAGCTCAATTAAATATTTTAAATGGTTTATTCTCTGGCAATGTGCTTGAGCGACTTCTTATTTAGGATGGCATCATTCATCTATTGTTTGAAACTTGGCTTAGAAGTATAGGTTGTCATTGAAATAAAATAGAAGTCTACTTAGGCTTTATTAGAGAGTTTTTTAGGATTTGCCATTCTTTTCACCTTGACATTTATGCTAAAATTTAGAGTGCTTGATCTTTCCCACTCTATTTCCTTTTTTACTAAATGGAGGAAACGATAAAATCCTTGCAATGGATGTGAAAGGGAAAAAAGGACATCTTTAGAGCTGCCTTTGAATCGCTCATTGCAGGGTATTACAATTTTTGGCAACTGCAAAGTCCATTGGCATAGATAGTACTGACACTGGAGAACCCAAATCCCATAACTTTGATAATGAAATTAGAAAGAAAATTGTTCTGCACACATTTCAAGCTAAGGTCATGTCTACATTTGCCTTTATTGTGGTAAAGAAGTTGTGCAAAAAATCCTGCTGTTTTCCTTGGAAAAAAACAATCCTAGCCATAGATGGGCACACATTTATCAACCACTTTATTTTCTGATGAGCAAGCTTTGCCTCCTGATGTCTTCCAATATGTTATTATCCAAACTTAATTATTGACAGTGACAATTGGATAAGTGACTTTGGGATTCTTTGTTCATCACCACAGTTCCCTACCTAGAGGAGAAAAGGGGTAAACTCTTGGTAAAAACGTTGCAGCATCACTCTTTTCAGATATGTCTAACTGCAAACAGACATTTGAGGTGTTCCTCTTTAAAGGAATTTACTACCAAAGAAACATCCTTGACCAAATGATCTATATAGCTATCAACCTTTTTTAAGTTGTTCCCTGGCCTGAATTTTAAAAACCATATGCTTTATTATGAAAAGATAGATATGGAATCCAAGATTAAAAAATACTAAATCATAAAACATGGAGCTTACATGTATGTCCAAATCAGCTTAGCTTCTTTCTAGATTTTCTAATGGCAGAGTTCTCTGAGTAAATTCATTAACTCTCTCTCTCTCTCTTTCTCTCATGCCCTTGCTTTGTTGGAGCCCTAAGTACATACACATTTGCCTGAGTTTGCGGTAAACAGCATCAACGTCATTAAACTGAAGGCAGAAACGGCAAAGTGAGATCAGACATTGCCCAGAAATGGTTCGAATCTGGAAACACTGATAAGAACCCCAGCGTGTGGAGAGGATGTGCCCCATTTGAGTGCCCTGGCTGAGATCTTTTTGCGTCGCTGTTTTCCCTTCTGTGGACAGCGTCTCTCTCATGAAAGGGCCGGGAAATGTAATATGATCTATTGTGGGATTCTCAGAAGGAAGCATATGCAGAATGTCCACTTCAAGGTACACATAGATAAAGAAAGACATTTGAAAATCAGAATCAGAGCTGCACAGGAAACACTAAAGGGTAGGGGGGGAAAAGTATGCTTTTAATTAGAGAAATGGCCTCCCCAAGATAATTTTTTTCAAGACTTTAATGTATCTATCCTCTTTATTCTATCTTCTAGTTTTTAGAATTGCTTCATTACTATTTTATATTATAATAGTAATAGATAGACACGATTAAAAAAAATCAACCTGAACCAAAAAATTTAAAATAAATCAAAGACTCCTCTGTCTCTACATCTCAGGACTCACTCTGCAAATTTAATCACTATTCATAGTTTTGTTTCTTGTGTCAACTCTCAGGAATTTTATTTTCCTACATACAACACACATGCACATGCCACACAGAAAGACACACATTCTTCTTGCAATTTTAGAGAAAATAAAAGCATGTGATCAGACCATAATGTTACTTGAAATTTGAATTTTTATCTCCCACCATAACCTGGGAACCTCTGCATTCCAGTTTCTACAGCAGTCACTCTTTTTAACGGCATCATAGAAGATATTGTAGACATTTACCATAATGCAGTCAGCATTCCGGCCATTTCCAGGTTTTTGCTGTTTTACACGCCACGACTGTCCATGAACATCTGCGTGTATATGTCTTTGTGAATTTTAACTGTAGAATAAATTCCTGAAGTGGAACTGACGGGTCAATTTCATTTGCAAATAATAATCCTATCTTTATAATCCTTATAATTCTATCAGTGTTGCCATTTGAGAGGATCTATTTCTCACTCCCCTGGCATCAATAGGTGACAATGATCTTCTATGTACTGTTTTAATTTTCATTTCTTTTATTATGAATTAAATTGAGAATCCTCTCAAATGTTATTGGATGTTCTTTTCTGTTTGAAGCCTCTGCTAATTTTTCTCATGGATTTTCTTTTTTCCTTATGATTTGTTTAGCACTTTATAACCCATATAACAAAGCACTTTCTTAATTAAAAATATTTCTCACAGATTTTTTCCCCCTTTTTTAATGCTGTAATATTTTAAATTTTATATCATAAAATATGTGGGCAAATTCATCAAAGGTTTCCATTGTGGTTGTGGATTTTGTGTTTTGCTAAAGGGGCCTTGCATGTGCCAAGATAATAATAAATATAAAAGTTCTCTAAATTTTTTTTCTTCTAGTACTTTTTCACTTTCGTTTATACATTTAAATCTTTGATTTATCTGGAAATAGTTTTGGTGAAAAACAGAGGTAGAAATTCCAAATGTCTGGTCTTTGATCTTTTCCTTCTGGATTTGAAATGCCATCTTTATCACATTTAAAATTCCTGGGTATATTTAAGTATATGTTTAGCCTTTTAACATCTCTCCTTCTGATTGTACTGTCTATTTCTGGGCCAGTACTTAATTGACTTAGTTCTTGCAGCTTTAAAATGGATATTAACATTTGTTGGGACTAGCACCCTGTAATTTATTTTTTGAAAATTTCTCCAGCTCTTTGCATAGTTTGTTTCTTCTCTATGAACTTTAGAATAACTCATCATCTTTCCTTCAAAATTCTCGGTGGTGTTTTGCCTAGGATTTAAATGTATAGTTTATGTCTGAAAGAAATGACCTCTACAATGTGGGCTCTTTCTAGCCACGCACAAAATATGCATTTCAATTCACTTAAAACTTTTAGGTGTCTCAGTAGGGGGTTAAATGTGCTGCTGTTGTGATCTTCTTGCTCATATTAAAGAGCACTGTCTTCTGCTCGTTTTCTCTTCCACCAGGTTATTTGTCACAGAGGAGAGCTATTGCTTTTCCTAGCCACCATCCCAAATGCTCCTCTTGCTTCTGCTGGTTTTAACAGTTGCTCTCCTTGGCTTTCTCAGGCGCACAATCATTATCTCCAGTTAACCCTGACTTTGCCTCTTCCCTTCTGATTTTTGCCTTTCATCACTCCGTCTATTGCATATTTTTAGAGCATGATAATATGAATCCCTTGTCCTGCTTTTGATAGCAAGTGTGGTTAAGAAAGCTCTCACGCCCAGCGGAGGAGGCCCTCAGCTCACCCCCACAGGAGCCGGATGTCCCCCGCGGCACGTTGGTCCTGAGCACACACTAGTGCCCGGCCGTGTTGTGAGTGCCAGGCCCACCGTGAGCAAGCCCGAATCTGCCCGGCTAATTATGACAAGGACATCATTATGTGATCCTCACAGAGACCCTGTGAGGAGGGGATTGTTGTTATTTCTATTTTATTGATAAAGAATCTGGACCAGGTGCTTGTGGTAGACTGATTCAGGCCCCCAAAAAACATGTCGAGTCCTGAGCCCCAGTCCTGGGCACATGGACTTATCTGTAAACAGGACCCTTGAAGACCTGTTATTAGTGAAGCTGTGGACTCATGTGTAAAGGAAATCTTCAAAAGTCCTATTAAAATGAGGCCAGACTGGATCAGGGTGGGCCTTCAGGCAGTGTGGAGTCTTTATGAGGAGAGAAGACCCGGGCAGAGGCAGGGACAATTGAGTAGGATGGGTAGAAGGAAGAGGAGAAGACGGAGGAAGACAGATGGCCGTGTGACAGAGGCCACGGCTGGCAGGCCATCCCCAGAACGCTCCAGGCTTCAGAGAAGGCGTGATGCGGCTGACACCTTGCATTTGGACTTCTAGTCTCCAAAAGTCTGAGATAACACACTGCTGTCGTTTAAGCCAACCAGTCTGTAGTATTTTGTTACAGCAGCTCTGGCAAACTTATACCCTGCTTACCTTCTTTTAGGGTGTGGGACAGAAACTTCAAGAGTGGTATTCTTTATGACATCAACACCAAGATGAGGGCAGGTAGCATCTCACACTTTTGAGTATTAGTTTTGCTGCAGGATGTTGGTCAGTTACTTGGCATTTGGCTCCAAATTTGCTGTGAGTTGGCATTTTTGCATAATCTTGAAGGGCTGTGGAATTTTATTGAAATTTTTTTCTGATTCTAGGGAGATGATTATATGTATGTTTTTTCTTCTGTAATGTGTGAGGTGAGTAAGATTAACTGACTTGATAAAGTTAAGTCATCCTAATATTTCTGAGCTCAATCCTACATTGCCAAGACCTGTTTTCTTTTTTTTTACTGCAGGATTCATTTCATTTCATTACTGCACTTAGGATTTCTGAATCAGCGTTAATAAACAAGACAGTTCAATTTCCTCTTTTTGAATGCTGTTTTCCAGTTCAGATTTCAAGGTTATTTTAAATTCATAAAAGTTGGAGATCTTTCCTCCTACTTCTATTTTCAAGAGTAGTTTGTATAAGATGCGGATTATCTGTTCTTAAGATCTGATGAACTACATAGATAAAACTGTAAAACTGCCTGGCCCTCTGTCATTATTTTTGAGTGGGGAAATGCAAAGAGAATTTTTGGCTACTGATTTTATATTTTAAATGGTTATTGACAAGTTCTCTTATGACATCTGGATAGGGAAAGACTTCATTAGCAATATACAAAAAGCCCTGACAATGAAAGAGGATTGATAAAAATGGCTGCATTAAAAGTAAATATTCCGGGAAGCGGCTGTGGCTCAATCAGTGGGGCTCCCGTTTACCATATGGGAGGCCCCGGGTTCGGTTCCCGGGGCCTCCTGGTGAAGGCAGAGCCCGCCCGCATGGCATGGTTGGCTGACCCAGGAGCATAGGCAGCAACGGGGGAATAAATGAATAAATAAATAAAATCTTTAAAAAACAACAACAACAACAACAAAAAAAAAACAAACAAAAAAAGTAAATATTCCTGTTTGACTGAAGATTTCATAAACACATGCAAAAGATAAGCCATGATTTGGGAGATGGTATTTGTAACATACGTAATTTCCAAAGTAGTTGTATTCAGAATATATCAAGAAATACTGCAAATTAATAAGAAAAAGACAAAGCACCTAGTAGAAAAACGGGTAAGTACATAAATTGGGAAATTGCAGAAGAGGAAACAGTAATTATTGTTATCATAGGAAAACAGCTCAACCTCATTAGTCACCAGGGAAATGCAAAGTAAAACTGCAATGAGATAATTTACTACCCATTAAATAGAAAAATTATTAGTGGGTTGGATACCACTTAGCGTCTGCAAGGATGTGGGGAAATTGGGATACAGACACTGCTGGTGGAAGTGTGTTATTAATTTCCTATTGCTGTGGTAGCAAACTATCTCAAACATAGTAGTTTAAAACAACACAGATTTATTATCCTACAGTTCTAGGGACAGGAAATCTGAAGTGACTCTTACTGTGCTAAAATCAAGGTGTCAGCAGGGCTGTGCTGCCCCCTGGAGAGCTAGGGGAACACTTGTTTCCTTGCCTTCCCCGACTCCTAGAGTCTGCCTGCATCCCTTGGCCCTTGGGTCCCCTCCCATCTTCAACGCCGGCAATGGTTGGCCAAGTCTCTCTCATTTTACATCACTCTGACATTGGTTCTTCTGTCTCCCTCTTCCATAGTTTCAGGGCCCTTCGACTACATTGGGCTCACAAGGGTAGCACAGGATAATCAGCCTTAATTCCATCCGCAACCCTGGCCGCGTAACAGGTCCCAGGGCTTAGGACAGCGCCCTCTTTGGAAGGCCATTATTCTGCCTGCCTAGCGCAGAGTAGAAAGTGTAGAACCATTTGAGAGAGCAATTCTGCTTCCAGGCATCTTCCTACAGGAGCACTCACCATGCCTCCAAGGAGATGTCTAAAGGGTGCTCGTTGTAGAGCTGAAAAATATTGACGTACAGCCTGGCTCCCCGTCAGCAGGGGGATAGATGGGTAAATTGTGGCTGGTTCGTACAAAGGAATACCATAGCCCAGCTAGAAATTAATGAACCACACCCTGTGCCTCCTTGTGGGTAGACTGACAAAACTCAATATTGAGTTGGAAAAAACTTTTATGTAAATTTCTTAAAACCCTCATTTGGTAGTACCCTTCATTAACGGACAAGTGAATATACAGCATCAAAGCACAGACATACCACATGGGAATTGCACCCCCCTAAGGAATGGCCCTTCTCCGGTGGGGCTGCAGCTGTAACAATTTATCACAAAAAATGTTCCAATGCAAATGTGCCAAATAGTTTAAAAGTGGTTAAATATGCTAATACATGGTAAATACGGGACGTGTGTATGTGGTTGTCTTCATATTATTTTCTAATCTCTTTTATACGTTTGAAATGTTTCATAATTAAAAATAAAGATGCTAAAAATTAGAAGTAATACATATCTTAAAACAATTATTCTTAGAAATAACACATGACCATCATAGAAATTTGAGAAATGCAGAAAATTATGATGAAGGGAAAAAGCTATGCTAATTTAATCCCTGTTTTATGTGTGTGTACACACAAACATATGCTTGTTTCTGTAAACAAAGAGTGTTTTCCGTCATGTGTATCAAAATTGTGATTACACTGCACACACAAGTGCTTTTATATTGTGGCAAGACATACATTACGTAAAAATCATTTTAACAACTTCTAAGCCTATAATTCGGCAACATTTAGTACATTGACAATATTCTGGAACTTTCACCATTATTCTTTTCCAGAACATTTTCATCATCCCAAATAGAAACATGTACCCATTAAGAAATCACTCCCTATTCTTCTGCCCTCCCAGCCACCAGTAACCACTACACTCTCCTCTCTGTCTCATAGTTTATTTATTCTAAGTATTTGACTTTAGAGAAATCATACAATATTTGTGTTTTTGTCTCTGGCTTATTAAATGCTTTTTAATAACTTGCCATTATAGTATAAGGATAATTATATATATATATATATATATATATATATATATATATATATATATATATATGTTTTTGAAAGAAAGAGCATTGATGGCTATATAATATTCCGTTTAGCAGAAGCAAGTGGAATTTATTCCCCGGCTGTTGGACATGTACGTTAGTTCTAACTTTTCACTACTATAAATGATGCTGTTATGAACATCTTGTGCACACAACCTTGTCCACATCTTTTTTACTCCCTTAGGCAACATTGCTAGAAATTACGTATTGCAACAAAATATAGTAACCCGAACCTCCCCGCAGCATCCTTTCTTTGACTTGTCTGCCGAGCAATCTCCAGGGCCTCTCCGAACAACCGCAGGACTGTGCCCGTGTGTTTGGTTCGGTTTACTCTGCCCTGTAGTTCTTGTCAGTTTTGATTTTCCTGGTGCCTGAATGGCATACAGGGAATTCAGTACTAACTAGAATGTTTAAGTACTCCTAACCTTCCCTTACTAATGCCAGATACTTGGTAATACATGGCACGTTCTGGCAATGGTTCACTAGAATATCACTAACCATTTAATACTTTATCCTGAACTACCTCCATGAGACCTGGAAAACACAACTTTCATAATGTTTGTAATTATAATAATAATTTGCATGTTCCTTCGTAGATTTCAGCGTTCACATCACAGCCTCTGTTTTATTGTCCTGAGGCTCGACTGCGCGGGAGCCCGCCGGGCAGAGCTGGGGTGCCCCTCGGGCGGCGGCACACCCCCTTCATCCTGTCACACTGGGGACGGGGCTCAGGAGCCTCAGCTGCCCCGCAGATCCAGCCTTGGCGTCTGGTTTGTGTCTGACCCGTGTCTGACTCCTGGCGTTGAGCTGGGTCCCAGCTTTAGCCCCTCGCTTGAGTGAGGGGGGAGGAAGTGCAGGAGCAGAGCTGGACGGGGCCACGGAGCCCTGGGGTGCCGGCCCGCCCAGGCCACCTGCAGGCTCTGCCTTTCCTCCCCGCAGGCCACCGGGAGCCAAAGGCAAGAGGGCAAACGCAGCGGCGCCAGCCTCCTGCAAAGTAATGTGTAATTTCTACACATTTTCAACCAGGCTCCTTGATCCTGCTCCCTCTTCTTGCGAGCAACCTGCCACGTGGACTGCACTCCCTGCGCCGGAGCCTCTCACCTCATCCACGGCCCTTCCAGACGCCCCGTGGGGTCCCGAGCGCCTTTCCAGAGACACGCCGCTGCCTTCCGGGCTGTCCCGAGCCATCGCGCCCGCAGGCCCGCGTGGGAAATTGGCGGAACAGGAGCCAATCTCCTGCTGCTTTTCTCCTCACTGCTTTCAGTGCCTGCGCCTCCCTCCTAGAGAGCGAATGAATCCGCCAAATGGAAGATCACTTTCTGCCCTGAGATCAGCTGCTGGCAGAGGCCGTCAATCAATAATCAATCTCATGTAAACTGGCGGGGAGCTGCAGGTGAGGAAGGAGGGGTTAGGCGCCTGCCCGCAGCTGGAAATGGAGCTTCCTGCTGAGAAAACATCCCTCCACTGCTAAGGGAAGGCGCACTGGGTGCGCAGGGGGCAGGTGGGAGGTTCCAGGCTGCACCCCTAGCTCCAGTTCACACCCCCTTTCTCCCCTCTGCAGGAAGCGGGCCCTGCCCCTTACTGAGCGCACAGTTAAGGTCCCGCCAAGTCTGCAGATCCTAACCTGGCCAGGACCGAGCCCGCGGCACGGGCATTTGCCCCTCTTTCTGTGGCAACCCAAATTCTCCTTGTTGCTTCTAATGGGCTAATGCCCAAAGGGTATTTTGATAATTTATGTCTAGCTTTCACGGCCTCAGTGCCAAGACTCCAGTCAATATGTCCTGCTCTCGGTTCTTTGAGACATTTTATTTTGGGAAGGCCGCCCCTGCGTGGACTCAATACAGAAAGACTTTCGCAAGTGGGGAGACTCTTGCCTGAGTAACTTCTTCAGGGAAGGAGCAGACACAAGAGGCTCTATGTCCATTTGTCTTCCCCTACTTTGGCTTTTAGTTGTGATTCTTCCTAAGGAATCTTTCCTTGAAATTTTAAGTTTTTGTGCTATTCAATTGTACACTGTAATTGTCGATTAGATTTTTGTCAGTTAAACTCACACCTCAAATGTGGATTTGTTTACCTTAGGCCAGCCTTTGATTCTTCTAGTCGATGGCAAACTTAGCAAAATGCTGGAGGAGTGCATTCCTTTCCGTGTAGTTATCTGGTTTATATCCTCCTCTTTCCTCCGGGACCTTGCCAGCGAGTTTCTGCTTTCCTGGGCTTCCAGGAGGGGAGAATTAAGCTCCATTCTGTGCTCGAGATGTTAGGACGGTGTCCGCAGGGTTACGGGGTTGGTTAAATGTCTTCTGTTCCTTCTTCTTGGTTCCGCAGGCACAGGGCAGGACTCTCACCCGCACCCTGTCGTCGCTTGTGTTTGGAGATTGTCCAGGAGCGAGGTCGGTGGGCCACACTGCAGCTGCAGACCTCGGGCAGGGCTGCTCTCCCTTCCGGCCTGTAAAGATGGGCTGAGATGGCCCGGCCTGAACCCCAGCCAGAGGCCACGGTGCCCCTTTCAGCCACCTCCACTCCCCAGCCTGTGACCCCGGTAGGAGGTAAACATTTGCCAAGGCTGGTGGCCGTTAGCATGGCTGCCCCCTGCCTGCTCAGGACCCCTCCTTTCCATGAGGAGCTGTGGTGCGTTCCGGGGAAAATGCCGACTTTGGGGGCTCGCTCCCACCAGAGGTCTCTGGGTTCTCCGTCATTTTGTGTCCCTGCTTCTTTCCATACTTGCCCAAGAAGTTTTGTCAAGTGTCTTGTGATCCCTGCTCTAAGGCTGTGGTTTGGAGGTACAGAGTGAGATAAGGGCAGACGATGTTCCAGAGAAGGACCAAGAAGCCGCCTACTTTGAGTCTGCATCATGGGCAGCGGCTGGCTCCGTGACAAGGGACATGGTGGCCCCTCCTCAGTCCACTCCGAGGGTGTGCTCTTGCCTTGTCCACGGCACCCGGGGCTCCTGCTCACGTGTCTGGGGATGGGACAAAAGGCCAGGATTCCTTCTCATCTTCTTACACTCCTCTCACCCACTACTCTGCACATGCTCGGCAAGCAAGACTGGGGCTCCTCCCCGCCCTCCTTCTGCCCTGGGTGGGGGGCTGCTGTGCCCCTGAAGTCAGCAGGCTGGTGTCTGGGCTGTGCCCTGGGACGAGAGCTGCCTGGGACAGGGTCTCAGTGCTGCTTATGGTCCAGCTCCCGAGACCCCTCCACTCTGCAGATGTATAAGGACGACGGGGCCCCGTCCTACGGACAGGACCCTTCTGCATGGAGAGCCCACCCACCTGGACGCCCTCAAGGGCGCTCATTAATATGCCTGTGCCCTAGTGGGGGTGGCACAGGGAGGGAGGTGGATGCCTGTGGGGGTGGATGGAAAGTGAGTGCACACCCAGCCTCGCAGGCGCTGGTCTTGGGGGGTGGAGAGGAACGTTTACCAGATGTTCTTTCTTTTTCTCATAGGAAACGGTCACACACACACGTACACACATGCTCACATGTGCATGTGCACACACATGCACACACACACAAGACACACAGCACACACAAAAGCACAGGTCATGGCCTGGCCCAGGCCCCCAGCTCACTCTTGGCTGGTTTCTTTCTCACCATAACACACACACAACTGTTCAGATGACTTCAAATATTCCGCCAAGACCAGGGAGTTTGAATAACATGGTTTCCGTGACCTCATCCATCTGAGGCTTCAGCCAGACCCCTTAGCGAGCTGCGCACAGTTGAATTTAAACCCAAATCTTGGGCGGCAGCTGTAGAGACACAGGTCCTTACTCACCCTGGCAGGGGCCAGTCCGCGGGATGCTGCTTGCACCTCTCACTCTGCCGCCAGAGGCAGCCTTCACCCCACCCAGACCCTACACGAGCCCCCGAGGCCAGACAGGGTGAGGGCCTGCTCCCCAGCCCTGCCGCCTGCCCAGTACCACCGGCGTTCGCCGCTGACCCCACCCCTCCTTGTCCACCTGCACATGCTTCTAGTGCTTCTTCATGCTACCTGTGCAGGGGACAATTTGTTCCCCAGTTACAGAAAGTCGTCTGTGCTGTTTAACTTCCAAACGGTGGCTCCCTAGGAGATTAGCCTGTTTCAGCTGAACACGCAGGAAAGTAACTGCTCGTGCTGGCAGCCTGTGCAGGCCATTTGGAAAACATCAAAGGATCACACTAAATGTTCGCTCCTAGTGCCCGGTGTGCAGAGGCCCGGGAGGGTCGGCCACACCTCCCGCAAAACTTGCTCTCCATGTTGCCGAAGCTGACGGAGAGGAATGGAAACGTCAAAGGAGGTTCCTGCTGTGCCAAGCAAGGGCTCTAGATTTCCAGATCGTCCCCGGGTGTGGTTACGGCAGGCCTGGGTGTGGCCTTCCCGCCCTCGGCAGCTGAGGCACCGCAGTGGGGGACCTGCGGGCTGTCCCCTTGCTGCTCCCCTCTCACAGGGGACACAGGGCGTGGCTCACCGCTCTTGCTTGACCAGTTCTGGGTGTGAGTCATTGCACTTCTGGTCCCAGTTCATCCTGGGGCAGGCTCAAGCCCAAACTGGCAGCGCTCATGGTCAATGCCACCAGCCCTTCTACCCTTCCACTGTCCACTCCGAGCTCCCAGCGCTTCTTTCTGCTCGATCTGCCTCTCCCATCTTTCTCTTTCATTGCCCTCTGTCCTGCAGACCTGGCTTCCCACCCAGACTGCAACGTTACCTGGGAACTGATGCCTAAAACCATTGGCCCTCACCCTCCAGCAGACCCCAACCTCGGCCAACAGACCTCTGCTGGTCCACAAACATTGGAGGCCCTGCAATTAGATTTGCATTCATTAGAAAACCAGTGATTAGAAGGGGTGCTATTGAGGTGGACACCAAGAACCAGTTACTAGACTTGGGGAAGAAAAGAGGAGACAATGGAATATGGAAATAATGGTCATTAAGGTGCTGTGGACCCATCATTCTAAGCAGAGGGTAATTCACGTGGCGCTGGATGGGAAGCTCCGTCCCCGCCTTCCCCACGGCCTTTGGGTGGAGAATGCTGCCAGTTGGACAGTGTTGAACTGGCTGGTGCCTTATGGGCAAGCATCCACATGTCTTAACGTGCCATTCCTTCCTGCCCTCTTGGCAGGGAGCAGGTCTTCTCCTGAAAACGGAGGCAGAGAGCTCTATGAGAATCTGGGTAGCCCTGGCAGGGGGAGGCCCTCCTAGCCCAAGCATTCCTTTTGGAAAAGTCTGAAAGGCTGGAATTGCTACCAGAATTGAGACAGCCCAGCCCCTGGCGTGCACATTTGGACGACATTGCTGGGACTGAAATTTGCCATTTCCAAGTCCATGCCAAATGGAGAGGGGCTGGGAGGAGCACCTGTGCTGCAGCCCAGAGCAAAAGCCCCTTTCCTAAGGCAGAAATCGGAGAGACGAGGGCCAGGGCTCTGGCTGAGACCGTGCCCAGCCTAGCCTGCGGCCCCGAGGAGTACCTGGACTGCTGCCCTTTCTCTCCTGCCAAGGCAAATGCTGAGCTGACGGGCAAGCCGCATCAGGTTCTGTGCGGTTTTTGTGTTTAGGGATGGGCCCACGCACCTTTTCCTGAACTGGTCTCTTATTCAGTTATCTAAGTCTTCTTTTCCCAGCCAAGAAGGGAAGTTCCCTGAGTGCAAGAATAGTTTAGAATTTTCTTTTCTATCTTTCATAGGCTTACGTCTGGGTAGATGCCAGTCTGACCAAGCATGGTTTCTAGGCACTGGGTGGTCCCCTTTCAGCAGGGAGACTGTGTCCCCACGTGGTCACTGGCCCCTCAAGCTTCCTGACTCAGCAACCACTTACCTGCCTTAGCACTTACAACGAGCAAGTGGCTGAGAGCAGCTTCTGGAAGGCCAGAGCCGTGGGAACTTCCTAGCTCTGCTCCAGTGGATCACCACAAACACAGTGGCTGTAAACAACACACATTAACTATCTTACAGATTTGGAAGTCAGAAGACTGAAATGGGCTAAAATCCAAGAGTCAGCAGGGCTGCATTCCTTCCTGAGGCTCTAGGGAAGAACTCCAGTTTTTAGAAGCTTCCTCCATCCCTTGTCTCCTGGCCCCCCATGCCAAGCTCTGCTTTGGTCACCACTACATCCTTCTCTGACTCTGGCCCTCCCGCCTCACTCTTTCTCCCAGAAGGAGCCTTGCTCTTGTGGGTTGAGCTGTGTCCCCCGAGCAGGTGGGCTGAAGCCTAACTCCGACCCTGTGAATGTGATCTTGTTTGGAAATAAGAGACTTTTTCAGATGTGATCAATTTCCAGTAATACTGGATGAGCGTGCGCCTAAATGTCCTTATAATGACCGTAGAAGAGAAAGGATGGGAAGATTTGACAAAGGGAAACATAGAGACACACAGGGGAGAAGGCCACGTGGCCGCAGAGGCAGAAGTTGGAGTGATGAAGCCACAAGCCAGCAGCATCCAGGAGTGCTGCAAGCCACCAAAAGCTACGGTGGGCAAGGGACAACGCTGGAGTCTTCAGAGGGGATACCGCCCTGCCGGCTCCTTGATTTCAGGCATCTAGACTCCAGAGCTGCGAGAGAATAAATTTCTGGTGTTCTGAGCCACCCAGTTCGTTGCAATTTGTGTCAGCAGCTGTAGGAAAATCATAGAACTGCTCTTTGAAAACCTGCCCTCAACTCCAACTCTCCATAAGTGAAAACGAAGTTACATTGGGCCCATCTCAAGACCTCTAACTTAGCCATGTCTGCGAAGTCCCCTGTGCAGGACTTGGGCATCATCGGGAGATCATTACTATGCTAACTGCTAAGGCAGAGAAACTATGAAGGTGAAGCCAGGGGAGGGCAGGGGGCATTGCAAAAGGAAGAAAAGAGAAAGCCTACTTTCTGGGGCCTGCCACGGCTGAAAGTGTGGCTGGAGTCGGCGTCTGGGGAATGCTGTTTGGCCTTTGCCTCCGAGGGCCCAGGCTTCCTGTTTCTCTGTCTTGTGAATTCCCTCCGCTTTGCTTTCAGAAGTTTGCATCTCCCTTACACACACGTGCCACACACTCACATGCATGCCCAGACACCGAGCATGCTATTTCTTTCTTGCTTGCTTTTATCCCTTTCTTTTTAATTTGCCATTTATTGAAGCTGATGGAGTGAACTGGATAAGAGTACCCCAGAGTAACTGATGTGCCACTTAAAATATTGAACATCCATTTAGGGAAAAAATGCACTGAGCTTTTGGTCCCATCACAGCCCACGTGCCTCTGTCCTCGCACCCTGGGGTCTTTGTTGGACAGCGAATCCCCCAACCCCAGCACTGGAGAGCTGGGCCTGCTTCTCTAGGTCCCAGAGAACAGGTCATTAAGCAAAGTTAGTGACAACAGGAACAAAGGGAAAGTGACAGGGCAAGCAGGTCTCAGGGAGAGGGCTGCCCAGAAGGCTGGGCCATGGGAGGACACAGGGTGGCTCCGAGGATGGGAGGTCCTGCTTTTCACTTATAAGTCCTTGATAAGTTAAGGGTGTTGTGAAGCTCTGAGACGACAGAGAAGCTTACAAAACCTTTGCGTTTTTAATTTAGAGGCAATAGCATTTCAAGAGAAACTGAGAAACCAAAGCCAAGCTTCCAGATCATTGCCAAAATCCATGCTTTCATAAGATTGTGTTTTTAAACTTAATTTTTTAAAAGAATTATGTTTTTGATATTTTGCAGTAAAGAGTAAAACCAGTACCTATTACCTGGTGAGCATGCCTGCTGGGTCTGCCTAGATGTCCTAGGGAGAGACTGGCCTCGGAGTAGCAGGATAGACCTGATGTTTAGCTAAGTGCCCGGAACGCTGATCCTGCGCTAGTGCGTATCTAAATCCTTGGAAGTCTGATCTTCGACTTGAATTTCATGGTGCATGAAAATAGATTTCTGGAAAAAGTCCAATATTTCCTCCTCCTGGCCAAGCTGGAAGCATTTCAAGAGTAGACATCCAGCTGCTGGTGTCTTGCTCGCGTTCCCAGCTATACCTCGTAATGCAGACCATCCCAAGGGAATCCCGGCCAACAACTGCAGGAAGATGTGGTCAGCCCTCGGAAGGACGGGCTGAGCTAGGATTGCTTCGTGGGTGGAAAAGTTGGGCAGAGGCTCTCGTTTCACGGCAATGAGTTTTCCTGGTTCTGTGGCAGATGAGGGTAAGCTGATGAGAGTTTTAGGAGTTGGATTTTAATGACGGCTCCAGAGTGGCCCTTTGAGGAGTAACCAGAAGGTCTGGGAGGCAGCAGAACAGGGAGGTCAGGGGGCGGCTTGTCCTGGCCCTGGTGAACTCTTTCCTGCAGAGCATAGAAGATGCTCTGATTTTCCATATCCTAACAGTGATGGAATGCCTTCAGGTGGGAACCTTTGTAGATGAAGGGCTGGCTAGAACGAGCCTCATGCCATGTCGTTTTCCTGTGTTATTGCATTGGATCCTTATGCAAGCCTGAGAGGTTGACAGTGAGGAACCAGGAGATCAAGCCCAGAGAGGTGAAATCAATTGCTTATAACTCCCCAGGCCCGCTGTCTGGGTACAACTCCGTGAATGCTGGCCTTGTCTCTGGATAACGGGGAATGTGGGCCCACTAGTGTTTTTGTGTGGCTTCATTATGCTGGATGGATGTCCTTTGGAGTTTGCACTAATTCCCAGCGGTGAGGTTGGGAGCTGGCCTTTAGCTTTCCTTGGGCTGTGGAGAGGGAGTGCAAAGCCTGCAGCAGATAGAAAGTCAGGTCTGGGGCCACAGCGGGTGACTGCCAAGGGCTTTGGCCACTCCTAATTGCACACACAGAGTTAATGTTTGCAAATCAATCTCACTTGATCACTGGAAAATGTTCCCCCTCTCTCTGCAGTGTAAAGTCATAAAATCTAAGGCAACCTGTTGGCACCTGAGACAGTCACATACCTGGCAGCATCAGGAGCTCCTGAGGTCAACCGAATGGACTGTGCATTGACTACAAAGTCTGTAACGACCTGATGCAAGTAGGAAGGCTGGATCCCGAGGCTCCGGAGGAACCTCAGAGGTTGGCAGCCTCCAACCAAGGCAGGTCAGGAGGAGCTCAGCCCTTTTGGGTTTGGGGACACTCCCGGGTGCAGCGATGCTGGAGAGAAACGTGCAGCGCTCCGCCGCCCCCCCAGCCGTCTTGCGCTGCCGTTCACCGCCACGACCTGCGCTCAGCAGTCTCCTCTGGAGAGCACTGGACTCTGCACTGCCCAGCACTGTGCCGGTGTGTGTGTGTGACTCTGCTGAAGCCACCTTTGTGATGGCCGGCTCTTTCAGTGGCTCAGGAATTCAGGTCCCCCCTCTTTCCTGGTCTCTTGTGTCTTAGAGAATGTGGGGGACAAGACCCACCTTGAGAAAGAGCCCTGAGGGAGGGAACAAGCCAGGGAGGAGCAGGTGGGGTCTCACCTGTGGTGCCGCCAGACAGGTGAGATGAGGCAGCCGTGCTTGTTTCCTGAGCCCATCACCTACAGCTTCCACCGAAGCTGCTGCTCAGGCTGCGTCTTCCCTGCCACCTCCCCGTTAGTCCCCAACCAGACCAGGCACACCCTGCGTGCCTTTCAGGATAAACATTCTTCCCAAATGCTTGTGGAGCAGAGCTGCATGCCTTTTTTTGTACAAAATATAAAGGATCTCACATAGGAAGGTAGCTTTCTCCCCCCCCTTTGATTTTTATTAGGAGCATAAATTAGGGAATGCTGTATATCAAAAATGGCATTGCTTTATTTTTATGAGAGGTATAATATTTCACCACTGCAACATCTCCCACACGGAGAGAAAACTTCAGGGACACGTGTTCAAGTCATTTTCCCTTCAAGGTTTTTAACTGGCTGGGTAGACTTTTAAACTGCACTTTCTGCTTTTTAAAAGCGGTTTTGGATGGCAGCTAATACTTGACAAGCAGTTCTTTAAAGCTGTTAGCACCTATTCACCATGAAGCAAACAGGCTTTCCTTCTTGCATTTCCCTCTGGGACACTGGTGTTATGAGACAGGACTTGGGTTTTTAATCCATGACCAATCCTGGTCAGTCCCTGAAAAGGTGAAGTAAAAAAAAAAAGAGTGAGACTTTTCAGGGAGCGATGAATCCGATATTATTTTAGCAAAAACATAAGTTGGGATTAGCGACTCTACTTGAGGGAAGATTTGTAAGAGCACTGTTTATTTAGATAATCAGCTCAAATCCTGAAAACACAATGAATAAGAAAAGAGTACAATTTCCCACTCAACCAGCTAATTAATAAATAAATAAATACAGAAGAGAAGGCTCCTGATGTGCAGGCCTCCAAGAGACCTTCAGCAAAATAATAAGGTTTTTGAGGAGGCCCAGAACATCAATGAATGGGGCCGAGAGTTTTCGATGTGTGTCTGCAATGTTTGAAACGCGGAGGCTGAGAACTGTGTGCTTGTAGCAAGGTCTCAAGAAATGAAATTTAGGGTTTGCTACTAAAGCTCAGAACCAATTAAAAAAAAAATCCATGGAAAATGTGATGCATGGTGCAATTGTAGAGCTTAGAAATCATGGATGTTGTATCCACAAAGAACCTCTTGTATTTCCCTGAGCTCTTTCCTCATCTGTCTGCCCCACAGCCCTGCAAAGTCACCGGAGTGGGCTCCTTGGTCACCCTCCATGGACAGGGGCCCAAAGCCAGAGCAAGCCATGGACCCATCTCAGGTCCCCCAGCCAGGGCTGGTGCTCCCAGGTGTCTCCATGTCCTCAGAGAATCAGCTCATCAGAGAAGACCCCATTCACTTCAGATTCATAAAATGGCAATAAGTCAAAACCAACCATATACTGAATCAAAGCAAAGGGCGTAAAGACAGAAACACAACAAAAAAAGAAGGAACTACTGATTGATGCATGCTACCACGTGGAAGAGCTGCCAAAATCTGAGACAAGGAGCATCCACAGTATGAGTCCATTTGCATGAAGCTGAAAATCAGGCAAGACTAATCTCTTGTGTTGAAAGCAGAATAGTGATTCCCTGGAGGTAAAGATCTTGACCAGAATGGGCAGGGAACATTCTTAGCGTGCTGGAATGTTCTGTGTCTTGATGTGAGTTTGGTGAAATGGGTGGACACGTAGGTAAACATTCATGGAACTGTCCAATAATGGTTTGCTCGTTTTTCTCTTTGTAAATCATACCCGAGTATCCTACAAATTGATGGCACAATGCCAGTAGGCCAAGGAAAACAGAGTAAAGTCATATCACTTAATCTACTCATGGAGCTTTAAGTTTAACAAAACATTGTCATAAAAGAGTGGAATTGACACTATGGTGAAGGTGAAGAAAAACAGTATTTTTTTTTTAAACTAAGGTAACGAGATTTTGAACTGTTAGTTTTAAGCTGCTGTATTTTTTAATGGAGTCAGTGAAGTTTCAAATAGAATGGATATTCACTGTAAATAAATCATTCTTCAATTCCTTCAATGAAATTAATTTCACATTCCTATTACTGTGTGCAATTCAATAACTGCTAATGCTAGTCCAGCAAATATCATTTTGCTAATGAATACAATCATTAGTGTTGTTTTCATTTTACAGTAAACCATTATTATTACCTGCTTTCATCTGAATGCATATAAAGTTGCAATAACTCGGTTTCTCTCCCTGTGGAATCCAATCATCACAATCAGCTTTTGACATTCAACTTGCCCAACTCAAATATCCATAGAGAGAAACATCTGGCCAAAATTCTTAACTGAAGTTGTTTTATTCTTCATAAATTTGTGCCCAATCAGAAAACTTTGGGAGTAATACACTAAAAACACACCACATCAAAAATACATTATAAAGTGATTTCCAAATGTCCAACAGATTGTTTACCATTTCCTGCCATGGGATTCTGGAAATAGCCTTAGCCTCGCTCCAACAATTTAGAAAAAAGAGTCATGTTTTCATTTTGTTGTAAACAAAAAATAGTGAGCTGGTGACTTGATCTTGCCTTCTGTTGTAGTGATGGGACTACTTGCTGACCTGCAGTCCTGGTATTTTGTCAGGGCACATATTAAGGAGATTTCCATCTCCTATCCCAAACTACCTGCCATCATGGAGAGCATGTGCGTCCAGAAAGCACGTTTTTAAAAAGCAACGCACAGCTCCTTCCACTAAGGGGGCACTGCCTGGCCTTCGTTTGGAGAAGGCTTATCTTTGAAACCTTCCTTAGGGAGAGGTGAGTACCTTGGGAGTCTCCGGGGACATCTTCCTGGATGCTTCTGTTCCTTAGAGGCCTCTGGCTGCCACTGACCCCCAGCTTGTGCATCAACTTCCTGGCTCCCTGCTTGCCTGGAAGCCCCCCCCCCACCCCATCTCACCCAGCATCACTCATGACCTCATTGCGTATCCGTCGATGCCCTCAAGACCAGCACGTGTGAACAAAGGGTTCTTTAACCTAGCAGCCGTCTACAACCTGAAAAAGGTTTCTCAGGAGCCAAAGGGGTGCTTTCCTAGAGTCCAGAGCTGCCCTCATCAAAGAAGCATGGCAAGTTACGCCCCAGGATGCAGGACCCATAGACGGCAGCAGGCACGATGCAGAGAGTGGAAGCACGAGTGTGTAGCCCAGAGCCCTCTCTGCAGGTCCCTGAAACTAGCCCTGAAATATGGGTTTTGCCTTTTGCCACTAATTGGTGGACTAATTAATTAGGCTCCCTGTGCAGAAACAGCTCTGATGCTGAGAGAGCCCTGCAGAAATTTCCTGGGTGAGAGGAAAGAGATGATTTGGCCAAAAAGGAAACACCGGGGGCAAAGTGGGGACAAAAACTTTAATGGGACGGATGGCTTCACAGACGGGCAGGTGACATCGCAGCCAGGTTGGTTACATGCTTTGGGCCCCAAATCCAGGGTTGGATGTGAGTGTCACAGGGTGAGTCTCCTCTTGCTAGGAGAAGGGTGGGTTGCGATTAGGAGGCAGTGACAAGTGTCCGTGGTGGCAATGTCTCCAGGGCCCCCTTAACATGGAAGACGCTTCCAGTAGAGGAGGTGAGAGCACAGAGAAGAGTGGGGAAGGTCCATGTATCAGGGTGGTGACACCAGGACTGATTCTAACCCAGATGATGGGGCACTGTGAGCCCCCTGGAAGAAAGCTCCTGGCAGCACCGACACTTGGAAGGGGCAGCTCTTGAGAACGGAAAGGCTGGCGCAGGGAGGGCTCGCAGGTCAGGAGCAACAGACACGGCCACCGAGTCCCTGGTGGATCCAAACCCCACCTCATGGCATGAGAGCCATCTCCACCCTGGTGGCAGACAGCTGGACTTTGTTGGCCACCATCTTGCTCACCCATCCAAACAGGCTGGAAAGATCTGCAGAACCAAGTCCAACGGCAATTTCTTTTCCTTATTGACTAATTCCCATGACAGCAACAAAAACATGGAAAAAAGGCTGCCTTTGGATATTTAGCAGATGACGAATATGTTTAGTCTTAGCTTTCTAAATTCCAAGAATCAAAGACCTATCTGTAGGTGCCTCGTTTTGGAGATCCACCTCTGGCAACAAAGCTGAGGCCTCATAGGAGGCAGAAGATTACATTTTCAGACTTCCTGGGCTTTTGTTTTGTTGAAAGGGACAAGTAACTTTGTCTAGTTTAACCCCCTCTGGCTTAGAACTTCGCAAATGCCAAATCCTTTGTGGTAGAAAGACCCTGAATTTCCACTGATGCACAGCCTAAGAGCTTGGTAATGTTTTAGAGAATGAAAAGTCCTCACTCAAAGAAGGCAGAGCTGCTATTTATGGTTGAAAAATGACATTCTAGGGACCCAACCCAATAAAAATACCTTTCTTATCAAAGTAAATCCATTGTCAAATCTCCTGCTACATGTGGTACTAAAGAAGAAATCATGTAACTTCATTTATTAAGAAGAAAATCAATGATGTTAGGAATAATTAAATTTCTCCATAGTTTTTATGTGTAAACATCACCAAAAATCATTTAAATAGCAAATAATAAATGAAACGACATGTCAAATGCCACTTGTTGTTTCTGAGTAGTCTGTATTTGACGGCTTCAAATACACACACACAAACACACAACGCAATTTGTTTTTCTGGTAAATGCAGAAGAAAGATTTTTTACTTATTCTCTTCTTTTTCTTATTCTTAACATTTACCTTTTACAATGTGTTTCTAATGCAGAAAACTGCTACACATCTTTGAGCCCCTTGAATAATAATTTTGCCTCATCAGTTATGGATTGAATTGTGTGCCCAGAAAATGTTGAAGTTCTAACCCTCATACTTGTGAGTGGGAGCTTATTTAGAAACAGGGTCTTTGGAGATGTAATCAAGCCATAATCCAGTATGATGAGGAGGCTCAAACCCACCCAGGGGGAGAAGCTGTGTGAAGAGAGGCAGATATGGGGTACCACAAGCCAAGGCACATTGAGAAGTGCTGGCAGCCTGCAGAGGATCTAGGCAGAGGCAAGGAAAGATCCTCCCCCAGAGCCTTCCATGGCACCTTGCTTTTGAACTTCTAGGCTCCAGAACTGTGAAAGAATACATTTCTGTGGTTTCAAGCCATCTACTCTGTGGTCATCTGTTTTGGCAGCCCCAGGGAATGAATACAATACTCATTCTCCAAGGAGGACCAAGCTCTGGTGAGAGGAACCACTTGCCTAAAGGGTCTTATGAAAGACCCCTGCGTTTCCACTGACCTTGGGAATAGTTTAGACAAATGGAAAATCTTCACTCAAAGAAGTCAGAGCTGCTGTACATGATTGAAAAATGACCTTTTAGGGACCCAGCACTCTTAGAGTGCCATGACTAGCATGTCAAGTGGTACGTGGAGCAGGCTGGCCGCACCCTTTTCTAGCATGTGTGACTTGAATGCCAAGTTCCCAGAGGCAGAGCTGGATGGCTGACCAGGCTTTCTCCTGGGCAGGAGATTCATAGTTTAGACGTTTCTGGGCACAGGGTTGGGAGGGTGAGTCAGATATCTCTGATCCTCTCCCCTCAACGCCACCCTTTCTCTGGTTCCTCTGTGCAACAGTTTCTGTGCGCTGCCCCTTTGCTGGGGCTAATCCCTTGCCAGGCTCAGCAAAGCCAAAGGGCGCAAAGCAACTCGGGACTGAAAGCATCTGCACACTTTTTGTCTGACACAATAGACGACACTGGGCATGGCCATGTAATAGAATAATATTTTAAAATATATTTTCAAATGTATTTTCATAAACTATAAATCGTGTTGTCTTCAGGCTCCTCGCCAATTGAAGCAGTGGGCTTTCAAGCTCCAAGGGAAGGGCAGGCATAGACCAGTGAGGGAAACAAAGTCGTTTTTCACTTTTGACTGGCAAATAGGATTTGTGAGTCCCTAGCAAGCAAAGGTTTAGAAAGCCAGGCGTTGCTCGGAAAGAGAAGGATTTACCCAATTATTTTAGTTGCCTGGTGGATTAGGTCACAGAGTTTTATTATAAGTCTAGGGTGGAGGCGTCTCAGGGTGTGGAATAAGGAAGACTGTCACCAGGAAGGAAAGGAGAACTCCCCATCTTCTGTGTTGGGGGTATGTGGGAGGAGAAGAGGGACCTAGGTAGGTAGGTGGTTTCGTTTCCTAGGCTGCTCAAAGCAGTGCCATGAGATGGCTCAAACAATGGGAATTCATTCACTTACGGTTAGAGTCCAGAAAAATGTCCAAATCAAGGCATCATTGGGGCGATGCTTTCTTCCTGAATACTGGCTGCCGGTGATCCTTGGCTCCTCTGCCACATGGCAAGTCACATGGCGGCATCTGCTTATCTCTCCCTTCACTTCCTGGTTTCATTGATACCAGCTTCTTGCTTCCCTGGCTTTTTCTCACTCTGTATTCATTCTGTTTATAAAGAACTCTAATAATGGAATTAAGACCCACTCTGAATGAGGCAGGTTATATCTTAACTGAAGTAGCCTCTTCAAAAGGTCCCACCTAAAATGGGTTCACACCCATAGGAATGGATGAATTTAAGAACGTGTTTTTCTGGGGTACGTACAGCTTTACCCCACCACCATGGGGCTGTTAGATGGCAGAGTCTTGGTTTTCTTCTCGTCCTTGTTCTAACTTGCAGGATGTGTGGTGGCACTCTAGAACGTGGGGGGCAGTGGCCTACTTTTCTGCCCATTCCCTGGGGAAAGCCGTTGGCCTCTAGGGAAGAATGATAGCCCAGAGCCTCACACAACATGGCACATCGAGGCTGCCCAGCAGGGAGGAAGGTAAGAGGCAAGCAAAGTGAGTAGGAGATAGGGCTTCTAGATCCTTCTGCTTGTGCATAGTGTATAAAACCTAGACGTTCCCAAAGCCCTAGTGAGGGAGTACCCTGGAGACTGCAAGAAGGCCAGCTGGTCAACAGGACTCGGGAGGGGACATGCGGAAAAGAACCCAGGTGACCAACTTCAGCCAAGTAAAGATGAGTGGATCTTAGCAGACACCAGTCCATGGCTGAGACCAGACAGGTTACCCTACACCATGGAGTAGGGAGGTCCAGGCCCCTGCTGAGATCACACAATTACCCTCTTACAGTCCCAACACACACACACACACACACATACACAGGCTGATACCCACATGTGTTGGGGAGAAGCAGGAATCTTGAAATACTAAGCATTCGCCAAACTTTCCCAAGTCACCCCAAAGAGGAGGAGATCTGTAAGGGGTGTCTCTCTTCCTCTCCACTGCGGAGCAGTGAAGGACTGTCATGGTAGAACCAGAAGGCCTCCCATCTTCTTTTCATCTCTTCCTCTCCTATGGTGGAAGAGCCAGCCCTGATTCAACTGTCATGACAGTCAAGAAATTTATAGATGGATGCTTCATTCTACTTTAATTCTAAAACTCAAGATCTGCTTATGCAATGATAGCTTCTGTCCTATGAGGAATTACTGGTCTCTGGAATGTTCCAGAATTCTTGGAATGTCTCCCCATTTTGAGCCAAAGAGAAAGCACCGATTGTGGGGTGTTTTCTAATCCCCCCTCTTCTCCTCCCAGCCAAAACTGTAGTGCATCATTTTACAGAAATACTTTATATTCCTTAAAGGCAGGCTAACTTTTAAGATAATGGGGTAATCATTTTCCCTGCATCTTAGTATTGTAATTCACCTCTCTCAGCAGGAGCAGAGAAGGAGGGAAGCCTGTGGAGGCCCATGGCCACAAAAGAATCTGAGGCCCCTTTCTTTGCTCATTTAGGATGAAGGGCCTATGGTTGGACCTTTGATTTTGTTGACTCAGTTGATGAAAGATCTTGCCACAAACTATTTCTTTTCTTATTCAAAGCCTGAGTTTTACAAGATATGGTGAGACATAATAATGTGCTCAGGCTGGGGGCTGGGGAAGCTATCTGGGGGGACCCTCTGGAGTATGAATGGAGCAGGGTTTCCACACATGTTCACACTGGGATACCCAAATCTCTCTTAAGGAACTGGGGGGCAGGTGACCTCTCAAAGCATTTACTTGCATGAGTTAGTCTGCTTGTGAGAGAGGTGTTTTCTGCTTGTGTTCTATTTACATTTTTAGTGCACAGTGGCTTTAAAAGAAAAAAGGAGCCTACCTAGGGCCCACACGGCTCTGCCACTCCGAGGGCCAGCAGAGCAGGGCACAGACTGGGCAGTCCTTGGCACAGACAAGGAGCCCCAGTGAGGAGACAGATGGCCACCTGTTTCAGGTGACTCCAGGACCTGCAGAAGCTGCTGGCAGAGATGGGGGTGGGGGTGGGACAAGGGAAGGCAGAATGGGGCAGGGCTTCTCTTTCCCATTCAAATTTAGATTGGCCTCTGCGCCCACAGGTGTGGGACAACTGGGGCATTTCACTATTCTGCAAGAATTAAATGTCAGAAGTTCTTGTTTCTGGGGAAATAATCAGAAAAGGAACAATTTTGATGGGCTTATTCATGAAATAGTTGTGATGTGCTGTGGCCTTGCCCCCTCCTAGTTTGGGGGAGTAGGCAGTATAATTGACAATCTAACTATCCACGAGTGTAAATCATATCTGTGACACCTCGTGGGCTTGGGGATTTGGTCACCGCTCTGCAGCCTAAGCTCTGATCTGAGCTAGAACTATGGCCCCTCTGGATTTTTGGGGGTGGGCAGGTTCAGGGCATGATTTAGCACCGCTGACTTTTCCTTCTTCCTTCCTGTGATGCGGAGTCCCTGAGTCTCCCTGCCCTGCCTTTCCCTCCCCCCCCCAATCCCTGCTCCTCGGGCTCCTACCAGTGACATCTTTCCACATGTGTGTCCTCTGGCTCCTGCTAAAGCTGGGCTGAGGCCAAAGGAGATATCTAGAGGAGCGGCATATCCCCCCAGAGAGGCTTGGCTTCCATCCTGCATCAAGGCAAATCCAAAATTTGGCCCACCAAAAGCAAACCATTTTTTTGGGGAATGACTCCCTATAGGGCCACCCTGCATTTGTGTGGAATTGAAGCACTACTGGTTAGCAGTCTCACCTGTCAACACCCACAGCACGAAGTCTTGGAGGCCAGTGCTAAGAATAAATCTTATTGGTAAGAAGTAAACTTCTATGTTATCCAAGATAGAACATGAGAGCTACCTGTGAAATCCTCCACAGTCCTTTCAGTTCTGTTTTCTTTCTTTGCTTTGCCCACCTGGAGCTTCAGAGCAGTGGCGTCCCTTGCCTAGGATCTCTGTTGTAACAAATCTATCCCATGGTTTTTATTGGCTTCCTAGGGCTACCCTACATTACCACAAACCAGGTGGCTTTAGAACAACAGGAATGCAGTCTCTGATAGTTCTGGAGGCCCCAAGTCCAAGATCAAGGTGTTGGCTGGGTTGGCTCCTTTTGGAGGATCTGAGAGTGAAAGGGCCCCGCGCTCTCTCCTGGTGGCTCCAGCCATCCCGGGAGCTCCTGGCTTGGGGCTGCATCATGCTCATCTCTGTCTCTGCCTTCACCTCCCTCTCCTTTCACTTATAAGGAGACCAGGCATTGGACTAGGGCCCACCCTACATCTAGGAAAACGTCCTGCTGAGCCTTTCACTTAATTCCATCTGCAGAGACCCTTTTCCCAAACAAGGTCATGTTCACAGGTATTGGGGGTTAGGACATGGTTCTATGTTTTGGGGTACACCATACAACCAGCCACACTATTTCCCCATAATACTTGACACCTGTCCTTTTGACTGTGTGGTGGGGTACTGGGGTGTTATCATGACTGCCTGCCTAGTTCCTTATGAAAATAGGCATATCTACCTAAAAAAGTAAAAAGGGAAAATACTTACTATCCTTAACATTATTTTTTTATTCCTTGTTACAGTGGTGTACTATTTTGTCAGAATATTCAGAAAATAACAAATTTCAAGACAGAAAATGTTTGCATGTTTCTGGTCCAGGATGAGCCCTAGGTCTCTAGAAGATGCTTGCTGCCCCCCGCCCCAGCTCCACCTGCCTCCTGGTCCCTCCTGCTTTTTCTCATCTCTTGAGACAAGCCCCTGGGTGGCTGCTGGGGTAGCGCCCTCCTTGGGGTAGAGGCAGAAGTCTGCTTCTGCAGGGCCGATTCGGAAGGACCCCACTAAGATTATCCTGGAGCCCTTGCACCCCTCCCTTAGGGCAGACGCAGGCCAGCTGCAGCCTCCCCTAGCCCAAGTGCTCGTGGGTCTACAGGGGCAGCTTCCCAGGTAGACCTGGGAGAGAGGGGACGGGAGACCCCTCTCCTGGTGGCAGGAGATCCCCCAGGGGGCTGGGCCTGGCTGAAGGGTGCAGGTGACCCTTTTGGAGCATGCCGAGGCGGCTCCAGGGTCTGGGGGGGAGTCTGACCACCTCTCTGGGGAGCCCGAGCTGGTGGAGGCTGAGGACACACGGCCTGTGCACTGTCCATGCCTGGCCCTGCAGGTGTCTGCACGCCAGTGTGAACTTTTCAGGTTTCTGTCCCTTTACTGTCCTGAATCATTGAAAAAGTCCTTCTTCCCTCTTCCAGGTCATCGACCAGGTCATCAAGGTGTCCTGACATTGGTCTCAACCGTGTGCACCCCAGCGGGCATCGCAGTCCAGGAATCCGTAGCCTTGTTCTGCCCTTGCACCCCCATAATCCGTCCCTTTTCAGCATCTGTGAAATAGGGCCCGGTCTGTGCTCGCCTTGGGAACAGAGGCAGAGGCCAGCACTCCTCTGGCTTCCTTTGTGCCTCGCAGGGGCCAGTGCCGCTCCACAGACCACGGCCGGGGCTCCTGGGGCCAGCGCTGGGCACCAGGCTTCAGACCACACAGCCAGCATGCTCAGGCCAGGGACCCCTCGCCCCTGGGCTGGCCAGTGCTGTCCCAGGCCCCTCTGAGACCCAGACCTGTGTTGTCCTGGCAACCTGCAGAGAGGTCCCAGAGCAAACTGCAGAAATTGTATGCTAATAGGTCTAGGGGGGAGACTCTCACACCTTTTTTTTTTCCACTTTAATGTTTATTGATTGTTTTGCTTTTTGATTATAAGTCCCATACTACAAATTTAGGGAGATATTGCCAGCTACACTACAACGGGTATCAAATTTAAAGACTATCTTGGGAATTTGCTTTCAATTTTCTATTTGAAAAGGCTTAGTACCAAGGTGAGAAGTGGAAAGAATTCCTGAAAAGCTTACTGGTAGCCATCAGTTTACAAGGATGTGAAGGGATCAGAAAAGAGGCTGAAGAAAATAA
Source organism: Tolypeutes matacus (assembly GCA_026826555.1). Taxonomy (NCBI): domain Eukaryota; kingdom Metazoa; phylum Chordata; class Mammalia; order Cingulata; family Chlamyphoridae; genus Tolypeutes; species Tolypeutes matacus. The sequence goes on from JAKSZT010054544.1 coordinate 11,595,040, forward strand.
GGCGGAGGGGGGCGGCTCTCGGCTTGGATGTTTTCTGTTCACTAAGAACACTCAGAATTGTTGGACTTCAAGAGGCATTTTGTGCCCCATTGCTGTGCTCTCTGAGCCTGTGGATTCCGAGAGGTGAGGAGAGAGGTCTGGAGGGCCCATCCTGGTCAGAGCAAGCAGCCTCAAAGGAAGCTGGAGATGGAACTGTGGGAGCCACAGGCAGCAGCACAGAGCCTGGAGAGAGCTTCCTCCTAACACAACACTGCACCCAGAGGGCTGGCTCACCCCCAGGCAGAGGACTCCCCTCAGACCAAGACAGAGAAGGATGTGCCCCAACTTGGAGAACCTGACACCCTCACAGGGTGAGAGTGAAGCTCAGACTCCGCAGCCACGGTCGCCCACGGCTCTGCTTCCCGCCCCGGGTCTCTCACACAGGGAGTAGCTGTGAATGTGGGAGCCTGGGCTGCAGGCTGGATGAGGATGGTTTGTAAGGGATGCATTAAAACGCTGCCTAGGAGCAGAGGGAGAGTTGCCATGCAATAATATTTGGACACAAAGAATAGCACTGAATAGAAAATACCTATTCAAAGATAAATATTCAACAATAAAATAACCTGAGACCCAGGTAAAAATTTTGCGATGAAAAACAAAAGATATAACGAGAATTGGAAAGACAGAGAATACACTTTGAAATAAGAAGTAGTTCAAGAGACAGAGTGACATTTAAGGTATTTACAACGTGGCATTCTCAGGGATATTAATGAAACATAGACCTTGCGACCAAGAGACAAAAGCTAAGGTTACAGGCAGAAAACAAGATAATGGACTACTGCTTCATGGAGTAACTAAATTAAAAGAAAAATAAATATTCTTGCAGAATTTGAAAGCTTAATATGAGCGGCAATGGGAAGAATCAGCAATATAGAAAGGCAAATTAATGACAGGAAGGGTACACTGAAAGATATAATCCCGTTGCAGAGAGAGAACCGAGAGATAAAATTCATCTCAAATGAAAATGATAAACATGGAGGGAAACAATAAAGATACAAATAAACAAATCAAGAGGTTGCTATTGATTATCTGAAGAAAATAGAATAGAATGAATTATGATAAAAAGAGAAGTTAAGGAATTAGAAGATAGAGGAATGCCACAAGATTGAAATATGTATCAGCTACTGTTTCAAAAGAAAAATGGAAAATAAGTAATTCATTCACTAAAGTAATTGACAAAAGATAAAATACAAATATATAAACTTAGGGCTGATAAATTAGATATAATCAGTGATATAGGGAACAATGAAAAGAAATATGACTTGTCTAACTCTATGGTAATTGACCATGAGTGTAATAACATAATTGATTGGTAGGTGAGCGCAGACGATTTATCTGAAGTAGGTTACTTTCTTACATAATAACTTATTTTATTGTACTGATGGATACTGCACACATACACACACACACACCCAGTCAGTAGACGGCCTCACACCTAAGCGTGGACAGTTGCAAGTGGCCCACAGAAGGCAGGAACGAGGATGGGCATGTAATCCCGTGGCTTTGTAGCAGAGCTCTGGAAGTTTCTTAGTGCATTGAGATAGGTTTTCTGATTTGGTTAAGCTGGGGTCAGCCCACAGCATGAGCAGTGCCTCAGGAGTCAATCAGGCTCAGCCTGGTTTGTTTTCTTCCACTATCACTTAACACCGGGCAGGGAGTGGGGTGAGGCCTCCCAGCTTCTGCCTGCAGCATGCCTGAGTCCCACGTCAGGGAGGGGCACGGAGGGCAGTCCCAGCTCCATTCTAAGGTGGTGTGTGCAGATTGAGGAAGGACCTTTCCTGGGCTCACTCTGCTCCCTCAGGAAGCTGGGACAGGGATTGGAAGCTCTGCTTCCATGCCGAGAACGTCCTCTGCCCTCCCCAGTCCGTGCCTTCACCCAGAGCTTTTCAATACTTGAGCTGTGGGTGCATGTGCCCATGTCAGTTCATAGCAGCGTCTGCACAAATGCCGTTTCTCTGATCAGCACATGCTAGAGGATGTTTGAAAACCAGAAATGGGATCTTGATTTATCCAGGGACACAGGGAGTTAAAACAAAGCCCAACATGGGATGAAGAGGTAAAAGCACATTCACCGTGTTGTCTCATTTTAGGCAGGGGCTGTAAAGTCAGGCTGGCGTTGGGGCCAAGAAGACCTTAGCGACTTGGGGCTCCAAAGCTCATTTGAACTATGTACACTCAGAATGTGGCAGAGTGGTTGGAAACCCACCTTTGTTTATTAGTTCTAGCTAGCCAAGGAGTAGACAAATCCAACAGAAGCAAATATATCACAGTGTAAACAGCACTGGATCCCCGGTCTCAATCAATTTGTATTTATCGAAGCTTTGTGGAATGTACAGCATTGTGCTAAGTTCTGGGTGAAAATTGGTGGAGGATATTACATGATCCCTTCCTTCTAATTGTTTATAGTCTAGTCGAGGAAATATATCCTCCTGTCTGCCGTGTAGTTTTGTTTTGCTTTTGCATGCCTTACTGTCCAAAGAGTGGAATAGACAACAAGTACTAGAGAGGGCTGGGAGGTGGAAGTAATCAGAGGTGGTTGGTAGAGGACTCCCTGGAAGAGGCACCACTTCAGTTGGGTTGGGGAGTAGAAAAAACAGATGTAGACGACTGTATATGAGAATGAAAAGTATTTCAGGTAAAATGCTGATGGAAAGCGAGAAGACTGAAGCCTTGCTTGGTGGGCCGTGGGGAGAGGAGTCCTCATTTATAAGGAGAGATATCAGGGGTGACTGCATGGGTCGGGTCGAGCCAAGCAGCAAACTGTGTGACTGGCAGGCTGTGGGCAGCCCCAGGCTCCGTTTAAGCAGAGGGTGCTATTGAAGAAAGGTAGTCCACGTGTGGATTGGAAGTGGGCATCCAAGGGAAAGAAATGGCAAGCCCCAGGAACGCCATTCAGGAAAGGCATCAGGACTTGGTGACTGGTGGCAGAACAAGGTGGAAGGAAGGATTAGGAAGGTGAGATGAGGAAGAGGAAGGACCTAAGAGGAGAAACGACCCCCTTCAGCCATGTGCCTGGTCACTGCCGATAGAGGCTCCATAGCAGAGGGCATTGCACGGAGAGGGAAGGGCAGGATGGCACTGGGGTGCAAAGCTAGCAAGTGTGCAAGCAATGCTAGAAGGAGCATGCACTGGGGCAGACCTGCGTCAGATCCCTCCTGCTCTGTGTGTGTCATGGTGGATCGTTTTCATCCTTGTTGGAGGTGATTAAAATGTGAAGAGTTTCATTTACTAGGAAGATCTATAATGACCACCAAGAACAATGGTCAAATAAAAAGACATGCTAAAAGGGTCTAGGAAAGAAAAACACACCACGTTGTAGGGTGTGATTGAAAAAAATTGGCCTTTACCATTTGGTAAAGCACCTTGCTACGCTTTTCATGGCACCTCATAAACAATGACGTGATACGGAGATGACCAAAACAGTGGCTGATAAATGATTTTATAGCCGTAATTCGTTTCTCAGGAAGAGGGAATGTTTCATGGAAAAATAGATAAACCTTGCACATCCTAACAATATAGTATCTGGCCACTTTGGTTCAATTGATCTATTGTATACATTTCACATGATTTTTATTGACATTTTTCTCTTCCACGAGTCTCAGAGTATAAGGGAAATTGTACTACAATTGCTTCCTCCTGGAATTTTAGTAAGAAAAAAAAAGAACTGATTTTAAATCGCCAATCATTGGGATGTCTATTTTTGAGGCAGTAGAAAGGGATGATCATACCCAAAGTATAATAAAAGCAAAGAAAATCCTTAGCCTGCACATGCAAGTGCCTGTCCCAGCACCTCCCAGAGGAGGCAAACAATAAGTACATTGTCCCCATGGAAATCTGCTTATCCTACACACAAGTCCAGCTGGTTCATGAGGATACCCTCTAGGCCTGTGTCTCCTATGGGATGCATGGCCACAGCCACTTTCAGTGGTTTGACATGTGGCATTGCCGCCACAGGAACTTTGCTTTCTTTCTTAGAAGAGGGGAGACTTGCTGTTGTTTCTAGACTCAGAGGAGGAACCAGCAAAGAAGAAAAAGCTGAGTCCACAGGAGATGGGAGTGTGTGAGGGACGAGGGCCATTTGTGAGCCTTACCACTCCACTTTGGTTGAATTGATCTATTGTGTACATTTCACATGATTTTTTTTTCACATCAATGAGTTTGCCCTGTTATCATTACCCTTGCATTTTCAAAACAAACAAACAAACAAACAAACAAACAAACAAACAAACAAACAAACAAACACACCCATCCTTTCTATTATAGATGTAAAGCTACAGTGCCTTCCACGTGCTTGGGATATGAGAGTCCAAAATGGCTCAGCATCCAGGGCATGGAATGACCTTTACGGCCATCGAAGTGGAGCTGTGCTCGACTTTGTTGATCAACTGGACCACCTGATGCCTTCTAGCTTTTATTTTGCTTCTGTTGGTAAAGAACCATGGCCTGCCCACTTGCATCAACACTGCTATTCTCCCAGCTGCCTTCTCCGAGCTGCCTGACCGTAGTTTACGCACACGTAGAGATGGTAGAGATGGACATGTTGGGATCATTCCAATGGGGAAAAGGGACTGTAGCTTCTATGTCCTCAGAGAAACAAGCCCTAGTTGACCATACTTGGGTTCTCGGGTCTCATTTGCACTGCAGATAAATGGGAAACAAGGGCCCACATCCTGGCCCCTGTCCAGGTTGAATTACCCATGCCATTTGTCCTGTGGAGCATGGAAGTGACAATATGGCATCCTCCCTGCCAGAGAGAGAGAGCAGAAGAGTGGCTTGTGTCTGGCTTTCCTATCCTGGCTGGGTGGCCATGAGTCTGGGCAGGACGGCTTGGCTCCTGGGACCCTGGCTGCCAAGAAGTGGCAAGCGGCCCCCTGGAACATCCAGCTAAGAAATGGCCTGAGCTTGCCGGCCACAGCTTTCTGGCTGGGGAAGCAAAGGGTCTTGGGCTGGCCTGGCCCCTGCCCACTTGGCACGGTGTCCACGGATGTTTTAGTCACGTCTTCCTGTGAGGCAGAGTCCAGTTGTCAGTACCCAGGGACCTAACCACAGGACCCAGGGCTGGACCGCAGGCCCGAGAGGCAGCTCCCGTTTCTTGTTTTCCATCAATGATATGAGCCCAGCTTAATTCCGCCTTGTCTATGATGGCGTGGGGTAGGCGTGCAGGGCAGGATGCCACATTCACAGACTCTGATGACACCCCTAAACTATGAAACATTGGCATTTCATTGGCGTAGAATGACTTAAACATCGATGGAATTTAGGATGCATTGCCCCTGAGATTTAGATTCTATAAAGTCACTCTCTGGAGATAACACATGTCCAATTAGCCAAATGGACAAAATAGTTTTACGTGTCTTATTTTCTGGCAAGATCTGGCAGGCCTGTGTTTTTATCAAAATGTGTTGTCCTCGGGCAGCATTGATATTTTTTGAGGTTATCGTGTGTGTGCTCAAAAGTTACCAATTCAAAGGCATGTGTAGCTCTCAGGAACTGCGAGCAAACTCCTCTCGTGCTCCCCTTAGGGAGAAGCATGTCTGGGCACAACTCTGGTGTCTGTGCTTTCCCTGCCTCAGTAGCTAGTGTGTGGTCGTACTTTGTGTACGATCCCGACTTATGGAATCATCCTTCACACTGATTCATCTGGAAGAAAAATGAAACCCTAATTTTTAAGCTGAGGAGTCCATGTGTTTATGTAGTTAACACCTCAAGACAGCAGGAAATAATTAGCTGTTTGAGAACACATTAACAAGAGCCAAGAGCTTTTTCAACTTCCAAACTCATAATATATGTAACTGTAAAAAAAGAAGCATGCGGGGGGAACAATGCTCTTTTGTGAGGGGGAGGCTGCTCACAAACCTTCTAGAAACCTCTGGGGTGACTGCTGCTGGGCTTCCTGTTATACCCAGGGGCATAACTACGGAAAATGTGGTCAACGATAGATTTCTTGCCTTGTGGCAGCTGGGAGGGGTTCCCCTAGCATGCCATTTCATTTAATTTGAGATCATGTCCACAGGCTCTACTTCCAATTTGGAACCAAATAGTTAAGCAAACATTGCTTACGGGTTCTAAAAGAAAGCTGGTGTAAGAATTCTAAGGTGACGACAAGAACAGAGCAGCATTTGAAATAAACCAAGTAAGAAGTTTAGTTCTGGGCTCCAGCCAGTTGACGGCTCTTTTGTACTTATTTATCGATTCCATGTTTGTTCCCAAGGTCAACGAAGGCTGCGGTGACAACGATTTTTTATATGGCATTTCATGTTCGTTCATTCCTCATCCTGGAGTGTGGAGGAATCAAATATTCTCCTATTAAAACTCTTTCTTTTGCCCAGTGGATTTATGAAACTAAGACTGAAAATGTACTGGATAATTCTGAGCTCTTTGCAAAAATAGCCCCTTTAGCGTTGCTGTAGGACGCCCGCCAGCAGCTGTGGCTGGGGGACTGGGAAGGAGGGGCCTTCGGGGGGCTCTCGGTGCGTTATTCACCTCCTCTGGGAACTGATTTGCTGGACGCTGTGATGAAGCGGCTCTGTTTTCAGAAGTCACAGGAAAACACTCCGGATGGGCTTGATAGATGAGCAAATATTTTGTAGGACATTTTTCTGTTCACTTTGCATTAACCACAAAAAGCCTGTAGGGGGAGTTTTCTTATTACTCTTTTTCAGTAACCAAGAGAACCTAGTTTCATGGTTTTCTCTCTTTCTTGACTACTCTGCTTTCGCTAGGCTTTGTACTGAGTTTAAGATGCTTTGACGTGGACCAGCCTTGCTTCTCGTTTCAAAAGGCTGGCCTGGGCGTGTCTGAGATCGTGCTAAATGTCAAGAAAACGTTTGAGGGCGTCTGAGATGTCAAGGACTCACAGGGAAGAATCTTCCTTTAGAGGGTAATTTTTTGAAAAAGTTGTCTTGGGCTAGGACGCAGAGAGTGAGGCATCTAGGCTGCCCTCGAAGGAGAGTGTGGAGGTGAGTACGTCCTTAACACATGCTGGCCCACCACGCTCCCACCTCACCCTCCTCCTGACCCTGGACATCAGCCCTCAAGCTCTGGCCTCTAAATCCAGCTGCAGGTCCCAGGGCCCGGGGCTGGGAGGCTCCGGGGACAAGTGGAAGGAGAGCTGATAGATGGGAGTGCAGTGAAGCTGGAACCCGACGCTCCACTTCAAAGGCCAGAAGGATCTGCTGATGACAGAGAAAAGGGCAGGAAAGAGGTAGTCTGGGGGGTGAGTCTTTCCCAGTGGCATAAAAAAGAAGTGGATGACGTTGCGTTTAGATGAGGTGGCGTAGAGTCAGCAGGAGGGTCCGGGGATCTGGGAACTCCCTTAGAAGAGGTCACTGACTTGGCAGAAATGAAGGATGGGACCTGAGGGGCCTCCGAGGGTCTGTCCTGCCTCTTCCACGTATCAGTGCAGCCTGCTCAGCAGCACACGCAGGGACCTGCAGCATCCATGCTTATAAGGACAGCGGCGGAAACACCGGGGCCCAAAGCTCCTTAAGGCTTGTCCCGCCATTGGGGAAGGACTGGGAGGTGGAAGCCCCCACTCCACTCCACAGGCCTCAGCCCCAAGACCTCCCGTCCCGGACTCCACAGGCAGCTCTCCTCCCCACGGGCTGGACTCAGCCCACAGTGCTGGAATACATATAAATATTTGCACACTCTCAGTGGGCTATTGCAACACCATCAATCTCATCTTGACAATGGAAAAAGTTGATGATTTAATGTTAAAGAAACAAACAGGATGCAGAATTAAATATACAACTACGTAAATATACAGCTACGTAACCAGAAAGAAATAAGACAAAATATTCACTCTGTTGTCCGTGGGATAAGAAAATGGAGAAGATCTCCCCCTGCCCCATTTATTAGGATTTTATTTTCCATAGTGAGCTTTATTATTTTTACAGTCAGAAAAATCCTTTACTCAAAATATATCCTAAGCAATTTATCTCACAGCAAAACTTTACCACTGAATAACTGAACTTGAAGCAAACAGAGGACTCACCACTTTCAGTGACACAAAACAGAAAAGGACACATTTTTCTCCATTAAAAACAAACCAACCAACCAAAACCTTGACAACCACAGGCCACCCTGCCTGGGAAATTAGAAGGTGGCTTGTGTGACATTATTGGCTACTACCTGGGCTCTTTGATAAGAAAATACACTCTATATACTACCAAAATTGAGTGTTAAGCATATCTTATTATGTATAAATTAAATAACATACACACACAATGAATGAAGGTATAATTTGTTAAAAATCCAGTGGCATTCTTTTCTCCCACTTTTCCTGGATCTGAAGTCATACCAAGACAAATTTATTGAAATGCGCTGTACTCTTATATTTCATTACAGATGCAATCACAGGGTGTAAAAGCTTTGGAGAAAATATTCTCCTAATTGAACAATAGTCAGGAACAAGCATTTCACTGAAAAAATACAAATGGCCAATAACCTATTAAAATATCTTAATTTCAATAATAGTAAAACTTTAAAATGTAAACATTTCTTAAAATTACTTGTATCAGTTGGGTATGTTTGTAGAAAGAGAGAAATCCAAATCCGGAAGCAACATGGAATTGATAAAGGATTGTGTAAATCTATGAACACGCAAGCTACCATGACACGGCTAGCCTGGCCACCATGACTTTTTGCCTCATAACCTCAATGGCCAATTGTCCTTCCTCTTTCCACTTTTGGACCCTTGCCTCCTATGCCTAACAACACCAAAAACTAAATATAAGTCCAAATCTACATGTTTCCCTAAGTTCATATCTGTTTTCTATTCAAGTCCAAACTCTTTGTCAGGACTGGTGAGGCCCTCTTGGCTCATAAGAGTCAAATTGCTGAAAATCAAAGACAAAGGGAAAGAAGACAAGGGGTGAGAAGGTACATGTTGTCTTTAAAGAACAACAGAGGGCTTATTTTTCAACAGAAACTAGAGAAGGCAGAAAACAATGAAATGTTATCATTAAAAGTGCAGGAAAAACAGAATCTAAAACCTAGACTTCTATAGCCAACGAAAATATCTTTCAAAAATCATGACAAAATAAAGATGTTTGGCATAAACAGAGATTACTAGCAGCTGTTTAAAACAACAGCCAGAAGATTTGATGGAATTGACAGCAAGCATACAAGTTAACATGGAGGGTGGAGTGAACGTACTTCGACTGGTTTAACCTTCTTGCATTTTCCAGAGTGGTGAAAACACTAATTTAAAGTAGCATGATATTTCAAGGATGATATCATCTGAAGGGTAAATGCAAAACCAAAAATGAAAGAATGTATACTTAAACTACTAAAACAGGAGAAAAATGAACAATAAAAATACTTGATTAATTAATGACAGTCAGAAAAAAAGATGGAGAGGAGAAAACAAAGAATTAAGAAGAGATTGGCCAAACAGAAACAAATTGCAAGATGTCAGATTTAAACTCAACTATATCATTAATTAAATTAAATGTAAGGTAAATGGAACAAGCACCCCAGTTAAAAATCAATGATTATCAGACTGAAATAAAGAACAAAACCAAAAAAGAAAACTCAATGTTTTTTATAAGACACACTGTAAATTTAAGGACACCAAAATGTTAAAAGTAAAAAAAAAAGGAAAAATAACATATAACATACTAATCAAACACTAATAACAAAATAACTAATAACAAAAGCTGATGTGGCCTTATTAATATCATACTTTGTAGGCTTTAAGGTAAGAAGTATTACAAGGGATAAAAATGGACATACAATAATAAAATGGTCAAATGGTGGTAACATATAAGAAACCTACTCTGTGTCGTCCAACAAATTAACTTTAAAATATATAAAGATATTCTTGCTGTCCTGATTTTGTGATAATCAGGGTAGGCTAAACATTCACTATATTAGAAACCATGCATGTGTCCCCAGACCTAGTTTTTCTCCCTAGGTCTGGTTTTTAGAATGCTGGTGATAAACTAAGCCTGATTTATTATATGTCCATCCTGTATGGGAAAAGACTGTAACTTTGGGTATCTTTGGTCAACCTTAAGAAATATAGCAGGCGGATGGATGTGGCTCGGGTGGCTGGGTGTCCGTCTCCCATATAGAGGGACCTGGGCTTGACCCCCGGGACCTCTTGGTAAAAATTTAAAAAAAGGAAAATATAGAAAGCACATGGGCCACCAGGCCCTGTGTGTGGGTGTGCCGCCAGGCTCCGCGAGCAGGTGAGCATCAGGATCCGTCTGTGGGTGAACCGCCAGGTCTTGTGCACGGGTGAGCTGCCAGGTCCCGCGAGCCATGCAGCAAGATGATGACATAACGGGAGGGTGACGCAAGGAAGAGCCAAGACAAGATGCATTGAAATACCAGGAACTAAGGTGGCACAGGTGGAAGGACGCCTGTCTCCCACATTGGAGATTCCGAGGATCGAATCCCAGTGAAGACAGGAGGAAAAGGATGAGAAGAGAGGGCAGGAAATGGACACAGAGTTGCCCAGCGAATGGACACAGGAACAGCAAACATAGGGGGAGGGAGGTAAAAATGGATATAAATAAATAAATAAATAAATAAATAAATAAATAAATCCTTAAATAAAAGTATAGGGAAGGAAGATACGGACTGTAGTTAGTAATAGTACTTTGACGATGCTCTTTCATGATTTGTTAACAAATGTTTCACAACAATGCAGGGTAAAAAATAAAAATAAAATAAAAAATATAAAGAAAAGTTTGACAAGAACAAAAGGAAAGAGATAGAGAGTAAAACAAATTCAAACCATGGCTGGAGATTTTTAACACCACTCTCTTAGTAACAGAAAAAAAATCAGTGACACAACTAACCCAACTCGACCTAATTTGCATATATAAAACATTAGACCCAACAACTATAGAATATACTTTCTTTTTGAGTTCATATGGGACATCTATTGATATCTGGGTCCATATTTGAGGACACAAATAAAATCTCAACTACTTTAAAAGGATTGAAATCATTAAGTGTATGTTTTCTCACCACCTTAAAATTAAGTCAAAACTCAATAAAAGGAAATTTCATTCCATCCTATCTCTCACACTGATTACAATTAAAAACTCTGGAAAGATTATGTTAAATATCTATTTGTGCAATCTGAACACTTAGAAATAGGTAAAATAAGGAGGGAAATCAAAAGTTAGAAATGACTAGTATGGTACTGATTTCCTTGTTTGTTTTTGCTTTAATTTTTCCCAATTACATATTGTCTAAAAGAAATCTACTTAAAATATAATCATAGAGATAAATTAAAAGTAAAACGATGGGAAAAGATACACTAGGCAAATACAAATCAAAGGACAGTGGATGACTATATTGCTCTTAGACAAAATAGACTCCCAAAAAGGAAAATTACCAAGAATAAAAAGGGACATCACAGAATGATAAAAATATCAATTCCCAAAGAAGAGATAATTTTAAATGTGCATGTACATAATATGAGATGAAACTGGTATAAAATGAAAAAGGTAAACTGAAAAATTCCCTATCATAGCTGGATACTTCAACACTCCTTCCTCAGTAATTGAGATAGAAAATCAGTAAACAGAGAAGACCTGACCAGCACTATCAATTAGCTTGACCTAATTAAAATTTATAGTACACTCCACCCATCAAGAGCAGAACACACATTCTTTTTCAAGTGCACATGTAGCATTCACCAAAAGAGTCCTTATTCTGATTCACAAAACAAACCTTAACAAATGTAAATGAATTGAAATGATACAAAATATGTTCTCTGACCATAATGGAACTATACTAGAAATTGACAATAGAAAGATATTTGAAAAATCCTCAAATATTTGGAAATTAAACAAAATATTTCTAAAAATTAATGAGTCAAAGAGGAAGTCTCAAGCAGAATTTAAAATATTTTGAGCTGAGTGAAGATGAATATACTACTTATTGAAATGTGTGAGATGCAGCTAAAGCAGTGCTTAGAGGGATATGTATAACATTAAATTATTATATTAGAAAGGAAGAAAGGTTTCAAGTCATAAACTCATTCTCTACCTCAAGAAACTTAAAAAAGGAGACCAAATGAAATACAAAGTAAAAAAAATGAAGGGAATAATAAACTAAAAGCAGATGGAACATTTGCTAAATTTGATCCCTTGTCAGGTTATAAATCTAGACTTAGAAAATTTAAAGGATTGTTGTCAGACAACATGCTGTGATCACACTTTAATTATACTAGAAACCAAAAAAAAAAAAAAAAAAAAAAGACATCTAGAAAACTCTATTTTTGAGCTCACTTTTAAATTTTTCATGGCCAAAGAAAATGTTAAAAGGCTTAGAGAAAGAAAAGGCATTAGAAATTATTTAGAAATGAAATAATGAATATACTACTCATATAAAAACTTATGAGGTAAATCTAAAGTAGTAAACCAGAAGAAATTTAAAGTCTTTGGTGCTTATATTAGAAATAAAAAAGGGCTCAAATCAATGACAAGGTACCCAACTTGGAAAGTTAGTAAAAAAAAAAAAAAGAATTATTAAAGATTAATAAAAGATTAATTAAAAAGTGAAAAGGCACAATTAAACAATTTCTGGAATGAAAATGGGATATAGGTCAGGTTATTGCAGAGATTAAGCAATGCAAATATTATTATCTTTATGTCAAATAATGGAAAAATTGGATAAAATGGATAAATTCTAGTTATCAAACTCACTCAAGAAAAAAATAGAAAACCTAAATAATTCTATAATCATTAAGGAAATTAAACCAGTAGATTGACTTTTCTAAATGGAAAACACCAAGTTCAGATCTCTGTACAAGTAAGTTTTACCAAAGGCCAGGAAAGTTTTAATTCCAATTATTCCAAAAATTATAAAACAAAGAATACTTCTTCTCTTTAAGGCTAAAAACACCTTGATACTAAAATCAGACAAGCATAGTATGAAAAATAAAAATTACATATCCCATCACTTGCATGAACACAGAAACAAAAAACCTAAACAAAAATATTAACAAATAGAATTCAGCACTATAATAAAGGATTTGTTCCAAGAATGCCACTTTGATTTAATAAGAGAAATTCAATTAATATCATCCTCACAGCTATAGATTCACAATGAAGGGAAAACTTTTAATAATGGGGTAATTTATCATCAATTCATTATAAAAGTTCTTAGCAAACTAGGAAGAGAAGGGAAATCTTTTATCTTTGATAAAAGGCATATAAAATTTATAATAAACACCATATAACAATAGAAGTTTCAAAAGCATTGCCTTTAATATTAGAAACAAGAGAAAGATCTCTTGTTCAACTCCTAATCAATATTGTACTCTAAGGCCTTGCTTTTGCACCAAGACAAGAAAAAAGAAAGGCGATAGCATTGGAAAGAAAGAAATAATATTTTCGTTAGCTATAGATGTTATGATTGTCTATAAGGAAAATCCAAAAAATTATATTTCTATACAACAGAAATAATCAGAAAAAAAATTTTTTTAAAGTCTCATTTTCAGTAGAGAAAAATTTCATAGATTACCATTTGGGAAACAATTGCAAGCATTAATATATGATATTAAAAATATAAATAGAGAACTATACCAAATCTACATTTATATTTCTAAATCTTAGAACTATAAGTATAGAAAGACTCAATGGGATAAAGATATAGATTATTCACAAACTGATCTCTCACTACAATGTAATTCAATACAAATTCTAATAGGAGCTTTTCTTTCGTAGAACTTGAGAAGCATATCTATCATACTTCTGAGGAAGGACAGGAAGCGTAGTAGAGTGGGCCTTGCCCTATAATATTTCCAGTCTTAGGAGAGTGTCAGAAAGTAAAATGCTGTGATATTGTCACGAATGTAGACAAATAGCCAGTGGAACAGGAACTGACTTCTACTGCTATGGAGACTTGACTCATGATGGGGGTGTATGTTATAGATTGGTGAGGAAAGGATGGATTATTTATTAAAACAAACATGGCCAATTGTTATTTTTATGGGAAATTATGAAATTTGATCCCTCCTTCACAACCTACTCAAAAATCAACTCCAGGTGACTTAATGATAGTCTCCTTGTCTTCTAAAAGTTGTTTTAGTTTTCCCTTTCACATTTATGACCTAGGGGTAGAAAAGGAATTTCTTTTTAAAACAAGGTACAACGTACATATATCATTAAGGAAAAGATTGGTACATCTGACTATATTTCAAGTTGGAACTTCTATTCAGCAAAATACCCAGGGAGAAAGTGAAATTTCAAGCCATAAACTAGGAAAAGGTATTCACAACACATACAAATGGAAAAAGATTTATATCTGGAATAGAAATGGATTACTACAAATCAGTGAGGAAAAGACAACCACCCCAATAGAAAAATGAGCAAAAGTCATGAAAAAGCATTTTACTAAAAGGAAATGCAATTGACAATTATACATAAGAAATAATGCTCAATCTCATCAGAAATCAGAAAAATACATAAGCAAAAATCACAGATATTTTACATCTACAAGTTGGGCAAAAATTAAGGTCGATAATGCCAAATGTTGGTGAGGCATGAATCAACAGAAACTTTTCTTTACTGCTGGAGTAAGTTTAATTTGTAATCACCATTTTGGAAAATAATTTGGCATTATTTTAAAAATTTGAATATTTGACCAAACAGATGTATTCTTAGACATAGAGCAGAATCTCTTGCAAATATGTGCAGGAGACAAGAATGTTCATAGTAGCTGTGGTATTTTGAGGCTTTTGTGGACCCTAGAAAGTTATGTTCTTAAATTAATCCATTGCTGTGGAAGGGTCCCTATTGTAAATGGGACCCTTTGATCAGATCACTTCAGTAGGGTGTGACCCAGGGTGAGTATTAATCCTCTTATCTGGAGTCCTTTACAAATGGATGAATATGGAGAGAGGGGGCCTCAGAGGCAGAGAAACCCCCAAAAGCTGAGAGAGAAAGCCCTGGAAGCCAAAACTGAAATCAACGGAACAAGACACAGAGAAGAAGCCTTGAAGCAGGAGGCTGCGGGCAAAAGAGCCCAGAGGGGGAGGGAGAGCCCAGCAGACACCGCCACGTGCCTTGCCATGTGGCAGAGTCGTCCAGGATCTCTGACAGCAGGACTTGGGGAAGAAAAAGCATCGCCTGAGGAAGGCTTGATTTGGACATTTTTCTCGGCCTCAAAACTGGAAGCTTTTAAAATAATAAATCACCATTGTAAAAGCCAACCCATTTCTGGTGTATTGTCCTGGCAGCCTTTAGAAAACTAAAACAGTAACTTCGTTCATAACAGCAAACCCAGAAATATCCCTATATTTACCAACAAGAAAATAGGTAAAGACATTGTGGTGGGGCCTTAAAATGGACTATAATAAAGCAGTAGAAAAGCAGTTACCTGCAAAAGTATAAACAAATCTTAGAAATGTAACATCAAGTTTTAAATAACAAATCCTAGAAGAATATCGAATATAATACCATTTTATAAGGCTCAGAAACAAGGAAAATTAAACACTATATTGTGGAGGCATATATGCATATGCGATATATTTAAACAAAAAGAAAGCAGAAGAGTAATATATTAAAAATTCAGGATGGAGGTAACTTTTAGGGGCAAGGGAAACATACCGCAGAGGGAAAGATTTTGGTTTAATTTTGATGTGGGCTCATGCGTCAAAATTTTATTACTGTGCTTCATATTATATATTTATATATATTACAAATATTCTTATCTTTCAAGGACTAGGTAATGAAATTTTAAGAAGAAATGTATACTATGTGGTTCTCTGCTATTATTAAAAATGTGTTGTAAAAAAATGTATTGTAAATTCAGTGCAAAGCTTCCTATTGGCCAAAGCAAGAAATACGTATGAGGTACTTGTGAAGTTAAACACACATCAGTACTTTAGGAGAATCAGTGTCTACTAGTTAGTAAAGATTGAGTAATTGTTCAATAGATGTACTTTCTCTCCAATGAAAACATAGATGAGTAGGGATGAGTTTAACTTCACTTTTTCAGCTTCTCCTCAACACATGGATTTCACAAAACTGCCTCATGATCTCCTTTCCCCACTCTTGTTTACTTTGCTGAGTCACTAATAGTTGACAATGAACACAGAATGGATCCAATTCTGGAATGTAGTCCTAAGTCCTAGAAGCCTTTGGCCTTTTCCTTTTTGATCACAATTGTCAGTCACTGAATGCCACACCCCAATGATTGCCTGGTTTCTGCTAATATTTGCCACAAAAACGTTTGTTTGAATGTATCTTATCAAAGTAATATTTGTATTTTGGATTGCTCATTGCTTGGTTGAAGATTTGTATAATCAGCTTATTCTAAGATAAATTTATGAAAAAAAAAAAACCTGTATAAATTCCTATTATCACTTAATTTGTATAAAGATATTTAGAATATTTTAACAGTGCAATTAAGATTAATATGGGCTTTACAACCATAAGGGCAAGTAAACATGAGTTGGATGACACTCTACATACCCATCTTTGATCCTTGGATATTATTATGCAGCCCAGACTTGTGGGTTTGCAGAATACCAAGAAGGTCAGAAGAAAAATGAAATGAATATTCTCAGACTGTCCCAGCACAGATGAAAGCCTGGTGCCTTGCTGGACCCACTCATCCATCACTCTTAGCTCTGAGAGGTAGCAGAGAGTTCAGAGTTGGAGGATAGATGAAACCCTGGAGGGGAAACCTCTCCCATGCAGACGCCAAAACCAATCAGAAAGTAGCTGGGGTGTATCTGCTGCGTCCAGGCTCCTCTTAGCTTCTCAGGAACACCTTCTCCCTGTGCCTGTGCCTGCTGATGCCTCTTAGTGACAGAAAGTTAGGCTTTACCCCTCTTTTGGCACTCCAGGCTGTTCCAGCCAGCCACCATCTGTGCGACCTTTCTTTCCTTATCAGTAATACCTGGCGTGGGCTTCCCAAAATTTTTAAGGAATCTAGAATGTTTTTAATTTAGGCTAGCCTGAACTAAATAGTAATCCCTTCCCCCCCCCCCCATCGATTTTGTTTTTTTGTTTTGATTTTTATTGATAAAATCAGTATTTTAAATTAAAAATATAAGATCCATACATATCTGGGCTTTAAAATTCACCTGTTGGACCATACCAGTCCAAGTGCCTCTTGGTCTGTGCATGTGACTTCAAATCACCTAAGTTATACATGCAGGCTGGTCAGTTTGGTGCAAATTGTTTTACTTTAATCAAAACCTTTACAAATGCTGTGAATTTGATCCAGCCTTTTACAAAACTTTCCCATTTGACCTCATTCTCATAACTGCTCTCATTTTCTCTGTTCAGTTCTTTCAGGTGGCCATGCCAGAATTCCTTCCTCCTTGGTTTTCACTGACTGATTACGCTGAGATTTAAGGAGAGATCATCTACAAATGATTCTCTCCTGAAGTGTGAACTAGAGTAGAGGAAAGGGTCACAGTCCCAACACTTGGCATTTTACTTGACATCATTTGGGCAAGTGGGACATGGTACCCAACAGTCCCAGACACTCAGGTAGGTTGGATTCCCTAGAACACTGAGGCCCAGCTGGGGGCTCCTTGCCGCCCTTCCTAGTGGTCATCCTCCTAATTTAACTGGTTTCCACATTAGCTGAGTCTTGACTCCCACTGACTGGAAATAACATTGACACGTCAGTAGCTCTGCTTGGACCTGGGCTAGGTAAGTGGCACCACCTAAAGTCATTAGGATGGACCACATCTGAGTACATTGGCACTGGCCACGAGACCTATTTTCTGGCCATGAGACCAAAAAAAAGGTTCTCCTGGATCACTGGTCCTTAGTTCTTCTCATCCTGAGCTTAATGTAAACAATGGATAATCTTAGAGAAGAATGCATAAAGAAATGCTGATCTCAGAAGAAGTGGTGAGTTTCTTCCTTTTTGAGGTCCCTGACCATCAAAGAGAAAAGTATGAGGTTTCAGCAAGAAACCTATTTTTGCCCTGTGATTTCCTCCAGGTGTCTTCCATTGTACAAACCCAATAGGAAGCAAGTAGGCAAGGGAACCCATTGATGAAATCCAGAAAGATCTCCTTCCAAAGGCAAAGAACAGCTGGAAAAGAATATGGTATATACACACAATGGAATATCATTCAGCTGTAAAAAGAAATGGTGTTCTGATACATGAGACAACATGGATGAACCTTGAAGTCATCATGTTGAATGAAATCAGACAGACAGAAAAGGACAGATATTGTGTAATCTGATATAAAATAAGAATAAGCAAATTCATAGTATCAGAAACTAGAATATAGGGTACCAGGGGTGGACTGCGGGTAAGAGATGGGGAGCTGATGCTTAAATTGTACAGAGCTTCTATTTGGGATGATGGAAAAATTTTGGTAATGGATGGTGGTAATTGTAATACAGCATTGTCACCATAATTAACAGCACTGAAATATGTATTTGAATATGATTAAAAGGGCAAATTTTAGGTTGCATAAATGATTGAATAAAATTTTTAAAAAATCTATAGGACTGTACAATACAGTGAACCTTAAAGTAAACCATAGACTCTAGTTAATAGTACACATATAGAAACATTCTTTCATCAGTTGCAACAAATATGTCATAGTCATCCAAGGTATTGATAATAGGGTGGTTATGGAAATGCTGTCATTTATGCATGGTTTTTCTGTTAACCTACAATTCCACTATTTTAAAAAGAAGACTGTGAGGTAGGTTATAAATCGATGAACAAGAGCCTTTGGTAATATAATTTTCAAAACAGAAATATAAGTCTAGTGAATTCTGCTATACATTATTCCTGACCCCCTGTTTGTCTATCCAGAGTTTTCTTTCTATGCTCTCAGCTGCTGAGCTCTGAACTCCAGTCCTTCTGTCCTTGCGGTTAGTTCTTCCACCGTCCAGTGCTGCCCGTCTCCTGCGGGCTTCACTCATGCCGCTTCACCCTTTCCTTCTTCCACGTGACTCCCACGTAGCCTTCAAGACTCAATTCAGGGATCAGCTCTTTCAGAAAGCCTTCCTCACCTCTCCCCACCGCCCCTCCCTTAGCAGCTGCCCTCTTCTCTGCACTTAAATCACCCTGGTGGAGCCTTGAGCCTACACTTGTTACACCATTAGCCATAGTCGTGTACAGTTTGCCTTCCTCCAGTACTAGACAAATCTCATTACACCCAATGGATTTTGCTGTACTGAAGATGAAATTGTGTCTAGACCCTGTCCTTTTCACATATTGAACATAAGAGCTAACTAACAAACTAAAACAAAACCTTTGAACAGAAAAAGGAGCAATGAGTTCAGCTGAACTGCCTTCTGGCATGACATACCTAGCTTTTAAGTTGGGGTGTCAGGAGCGCTGGCATTTTACAGGGTTCCTTGGGTGTGCAGGTATGTAACCAGAAAAAAGGAAAGGCCAAGGGGTAGAGGAAGCTCAAGCCCTGGAGACTGATGGTGAACAGCAGTCATATAGAATTCGGAAACCCTGGAGTTCCAAGGTAGATGTGAGGAGGTCACTGGGCCTGGAGTTCTCAGCTGGTTTAATTTTCTCTACTCATGTTACAAAATCAGTACCATAAAAGAACAGGCACTTGGTCCTGTAGACAGACATAGACATAGACATAGACAGACATTTATCAAATGGTGATAGGCGTTATAATGAAGGCTTGGACAAAATGTGTCACAGTGGTGTGTGGGAAGGAGAGAGGCCTTCTTTGGAAGGTAGTGCTGTGCAAAAGAACTTTCTACATTTATTGAAACGTTCTATATCTGTGCTGACCAATCCCTGCCACCACCCTCTCCCCTTTGATCCCAGCATCCCAGGTGTTTTCCTGGGTCACAGATCTGACACCATTTATTGGGAAACCTCAATAACTTGGTCACATTGAATCCATCTCTGAGTCTCAGGGAATGGATCCAGGAAAATTAATGATAAGCTTTAATCAAAAGACTATGTAACCTTCCTTTGGAACTCATCCCAAGGCCACAGAAATAAACATGCTAGGAAGTTCAAACAAAGTCTTCCTTTCTATGGTTTGTGGCCAATTACATCTTTTCATGTGACCCGGATGGGTAACCAGTCCACTAGGCCTGCGTGGGATTCGGCCTCCTGCCTCGCTGAGCCAGGAGCCATGCAAAGCCCATGGTCAACTGAAGGGGACATGGGATTGGCTATGAGGACCCTGCAGCCAAACGGACTGTGCAGGGCATCTCTTTATGCCTCTCTATGAGAAACAAGATGCCAGGGCATTCTAGGCACAGAAACCCAAAGCAGTGTGGGGATGAGAGGAAGTGCAGAGAGAGTGACAGACAACAATGAAATCCTGGGTCAGACGTGGATGCTTCCAAGGGGAAGACAAACAAGGAAAAAGTGTAACACGACCAATAATGGCTTTAGCAGTGTTTTATGTAATGAAATCACAGGGAATAGAAAATCCCTATTCTCAAGTCATTTATAGGAGCTGTTTTTAAGTCACAAGGGGGTCAAATTCAATTTAGAAATAACGCACAGCTTCATGGAGTTAGAAGGTGAATATGACTTCCCAGGTGTCCTCCCAACTCCAGGCTACCTGCCTCTCCGGAGGAGCTTGTGGACTCAGGACCCACGGGCAGCTGTGAGACTGAGGGGGAAGTGATGGAGGGCTTTCTTCCTCTGATGTTGGCAAGGGTGGGTTTTTCTCTCGGAGAGTGCTGGTGGGAGGTGGGGAGCACGAGAATTCTGGAAGCACCTTGGCTTACCCTGTCATGTGGTCTTCAGAGGACTCTTATTATCAGCCCTGACTCATTCATTCATTGCTCACCTAAGTCCAGGGAGATGCTCCATGAGTGGACTGGGGCCTCCCGCTTCTGAGTCTCGGTGAGTGAGAAGAGCCAGGTGTAGGGAGGCTTCCTCCTGGAGCCTCAGGGGAGGACAATTCTGCCACTGGGGATACCTAGCCTGGAGGGTGTGCCAGCAGTCACAGTGGACCTTAAGGAGCCAGCCTAGGAGAGAGAGGGAGATGAGCCGGAGCTAACAGAGTACTTACTCACACTCTAGAAAATGGCACTCGTGCTCTCTTTGGAAGCTTGGGGACCCCTTAGGGATTCCCTGTGCAGTATTAGTCTGTGCTTCCTCTAGCTTCTGATGCTGTTTTCCTCCATAGAACTAGCCGCCATGTCTTTGGAAACTGGTTCTCCCACATCCTCATCCTCTCCACTTCCTGCCTTAACTGAAGCACATTCACCCTTTTCCACGGATATTACTTTCCCCTCCGAAGTCTTAAAGGGGTGTTTTTTGCTACTCAGGCTTTCACTCGGCAAGTACCTTATGCTCAGTAGGTAGAATTTTTATTCTCTTCATCTGTTGTTTACAGGAGACACTCTTTAAAGATAAGGACACAGCAAGGTTGAAAGTGAAATGATAGACAAAAGAGAAACCATGAAACACTAACCAAAAAGCAGATAGTTAGACTCTGAGGTAGGAAATATTGTGAGGGTCAAAAGGGGATGTTTAATAAAGATAACAGGATCAATTCAAGAGGAAGATATTACCCTAAAAGTAAATTTACCTATTAGCACAGCTTCAAACTATATCACCCCAAAGTCATCAAAGCTGAAAGCAGGGATATGAGGCAGAGGAGGCTCGTTGGGGAGAGGGGGCGCTGGCCTGGGGGCAGCCGTGGGAGTGTTTGCCTTGTAACTAAGTCACAGGCGCTGCGCTCTTAAACTGGCCTTTTTATGCTAACAGCCGGGTTGTGTCTTTCCTTCTGGCACCTTCTAGACATCTCAGGGGCAGCAGGAGTCCTGAGGAGAGGCCGAGGCTGCCTGGCTGTACGAATGAGAGGTTTCTCTCTGCCGCCTTCCTCGGGCCACTTTGTCCGGGCTGTGTCCGACGCCACACGTGGAGCTGGGACCTGGCGACTTTGTCCGGAGTCCTCACTCATGACTGGCTTCGCTGGGACTGAAACCACCCGAGGTTTGAAATGGTCTGGGCTCTCTCCTTCGGGGCTCAAGGATCAAAGTCAAAAGAGCTTGCATAAGTGAGAAGGCCGGTTAAATAGCCTTAATCTTGCAATGAGGCATTTGGTAGCTGGCTTTCTCAACCTGGCACCACGGATATTTGGCACCCGGTGGTTCTTTGGGGTGGGGCTGCCCCTGTGCATTGTGGGGTGTTTCACAGCATCCCTGGTCCCTCCTCAGATGCCAGTAGCATCCTCTCCAGCTGGGACCAGCAACACGCCTGCAGGCGTTGCCGCATGTCTCCTGGGGTGGGGGGCTGGGGGTAGGATCACCCCTGTGGAGAGCCACTGATATAGAGGCGATCCGGTTCAGGTCATTTTCAAATTGCTTCTTCTCAAGACTCCTTCCCAGTGGAACGTTGCTCGCGGCCCTCGGGAGGCAAAGCCCTCTGCCCTCAAGGGGGTGGAGGCTGCTGCTGTGACCTGCTCCGCGATTGTCCCAAATGGGGCCATGTGCACGCTGGGCTCACGCTGGGCTTCAGGAAGCAGTAAGGAAAAGACGAAACCACAGCATTGCTCTTATTGAAAATCCTGGCTGGTCTCTGCTAACATGTGTGCTTCTGGGTGACTATTTCCCCTCATCTCTTTCTGGCTGACAGTGGCATAACTTGGACTGACATAAAGAGAAGCTCCAGCACTGTTTCAGGAGAACAGCCCGGGGCCGTTGGGGAAGACTGTCGTTCTGGGCCATCTCTCGCAAATACTTGGTCTTTCTGGGCGTAAATTTGACCTTGGAGAAGGTGTGGTTGTTATGCAGCTGGGCCTGCTTGGGTTTTGAGTGTGTATTCTGAAAGATTAAAGACCATTTACTAACCGACTTTTCTCTAGGTCATTGTTCCAGAAAAGATGAATCTTTTAAATGAATTCTTTTGGAGAGAAAATGCTTTAAAATGCCAAAATTGTTTAATAAAAATTTTCCCCTTTCTGCATTAGATGACACAATTTTGGTTTTTTTTTTCTTCTCTGTTTTCTATTATTACAATTCAAAATAAAGAAAGCTATGTAGCCATTTCAGGTTAATTTGTTGTTACATTTGCCAGCTTATTTCACTGCATTATTAAAACATTTAGTACCATGTGTCATTAGTATTCCAAAATGTAATTAGCATATTTAATCAAAAACAATTAAGAACAAACACTTCTTCCCTTTTTAAGTAATAAAATATTTACTATTGTAAAAAAATGAAAACCAAAATATACTTTGAAGTGTTGATTTCAGGAAGGAAACGGGGAAGGGAGGGAGGGAGGGAAGAAGAAAGGAAGAGAGGAAAGAAAGGAGGGAGGATGGAAGGAAGGGAGGAAGAAGGAAGGGAGGAAGGAAGGGAGGGAGGGAGGAAGGAAGGAAAGGAGGAAGGAAGGGAGGAAGGAAGGAAGGGAGGAAAGAAGGAAAGGACGAAAGAAGGAAAGAAGGGAGGAAGGAAGGAAGGGAGGGAGGGAGGGAGGGAGGAAGGAAGGAAGGAAGGAAAGGAGGAAGGAAGGAAGGAAGGAAAGGAGGAAGGAAGGAAGGAAGGAAGACAAAGATAGGAAAGGAAGGACTCTTGAGGAGACGTTCCAACTCTAAGCTCCCTCTGGTGGATTCTTTAATTTTTTTTTTTTTTTTTTAATGTTGGGAATATTGATTTCTGTAAGCCAAATGCAAAGAAGTAAAATCTCATTACTGCTCTTAAAAACCATAATAAAGGACAATGTGTGAATTAAAAGAAGTTGTGGAATTCCATACCTAGGAATTTTATTTCGCCCTGAAAATTTATTTTGGTAAAAATAAGTTTGAAAGTTAAATTATTGAATAAGGCCTTGAGATGTCAGTAAGAAAAAAAGAAAAAGACATTTGAAAATCAGTGCCTCTGGAGTAGGCTGAGCTGCGACCTGCACACTTTCTTGCCATGCAGCTGGTGTCTCTTGGTTCTCTGCTGTTTTGCTTTTTGAGGTGCAAGGCCTTGCACATGTCTTGAATCTCCATTCTGTCCCTACCCACGTCTCCAGTTCATAGTGATGCATGGGTTTGGGTTCTATCCCTGCAAGCCTGGCCCTGAGAGTCTCTAGTGCTGTGTTGCCCCAGTTGTACTGCTTTTCTCCCTAATCAAGCCTGTAGATCCTGATTTATCTTTTCTGTCTTCAATTCATTCTCTCAGCAACTTAGACTTCATGGGACACTTTTAAAATCACTTTTTCCCCCAAAGGCCCCAAATGTCATGCCCTACTGCCCTATCACACTTTCTTAGAAAATCTTGGAGCCTCATCAAACCAGCCCTCACCTTCTCAGTGCCTACACCTGGGCAGCTGAGTGACCTTGAAGGAAATGACACAAACATGGAGCTTGCGTCACCATAAAGTCAACCCAACATTAACATTAACTGGGTTATAAATCCTTTTGTGTTTTCCCAGCCAGGGTTCTGGCCACAAAAGTGATTTTTTTTTTCCATTTTTTTATTAGAGAAGTTGTGAGCTTACAAAACAATCATGCATAATGTGCAGAATTCCCATACATCACCCCTCCAGCAAAACCTTACATTGTTGTGGAACATTTGTTACAGAGTATGAAAGAACTTGAGCAAGCTATTACCGCTAAGTATGGTCCATAGTGTACACTGGTATATTTTTTCCATACACCCCCTATTTTTAACACTGTTATTAGCATGGTACATTTGTTATAGTTCATGAGAGAGCACTCTCATATTTGTACTGTTAACCACAGTCCATCTTCCACCACATGGTTCACTGTTACACAGTCCCCAGCCTTGTACATGCTATCCTAAGTGTACACTCAGTGGCTCTCACTTTCATCACAGAGTGACACAACAGTGACTTTAAAAAGTTAACTCTCTTCTCACATTTCCAGCCTATCTTCCCCATCATTATGTCAAAAACTGGGTTCTCTCCAAACCAGAGCCTGAAATGAAAGTGTATGTTTAAGTAGTTCTTTTGGGAATTTGATTCTAGTAAACAGAGTAGAGAATAGGGGGAAAGAAACAGGAATGAAAGGAGTCAATATGAGGATGTTAAGTTAAATTGTTATAAAACTAAATAAGCACTTGCTGTAAAACAACAAAAATGGATGATTAATTAGGTCTTATAACTAAGGTTGTACTAAAATACTATACAACATTAGTATAGACATTTTGGGAATATAGTTATCAGGAGTGGTAATAGCTAAAGCATTCCAAAATCTTGTATTGTTTGAGGAAAATGCAGAGACATTGGTGAATTTTAGATTTTATGCATTAAAAATGTCTATTAAAATTTTAAGACTGACCACTAAATTAATAGCAAATAAAAGTATTTAGAGATTCTGGAAGTCAGCAAAGAGGAAAAAAAAGGAATAAGGTAAGTTCTAAAACAATGGAAGGCAAGAAAAGATGGAAAAACCCTAGAAAATAATATGACAGAAATTATCCAAACATATCATTAAATCATAATAAATGTTGGATTCTTGGAGGCAGTCTGATAAGTAGCCCCTTTCCTCATGAAACCGGAGGAATGGAAAGAGGCATTGCCTTCTATCAAATGGAATTGGGCTACAGGCAATGCTAAAAGACAAGAATTTGTAGAAATAGATTACACAAATCTAACTATTTGTGAGGCTCATCTAAAGCATAATGACAGAGAAAGTTTAAAAATAAAAGGGTGGAAAAGATACTAAAAGAAAGCTGTTGTAGTGATATTAAAGAGAATAATCTTCAAAGCAAATAACATTACTAATTATAAAGAATGTTATAATTAATGATAGTAAGGAAAAATCACCAAGATAAAAGAACAAAAAATTTCCCACAGGTGTGGCCTTCTGTGGCTTGTATTTGCAGCTGAAATCCTGGTATCCAGAGAAGGATTAGCACATGGTGGACACTCAACAAGTGGTTGTGCAAGGATGTATTAAAAAAATCATTGAATGTAAAGTCCCCTGATGCTCTATCTGTAAATATACATAAGGTAAAATGGACAGAATTACAAGGAAAAATGGACAAATCCATAATCACAGCGGATTTATCTCAGAAATTGATAGATCAATGTGGCAATTTGAGATTATTTATGAATTTCAAAAAGAGATATTGATTATGTTTGTAAACTGGTCTGTTTCTCTGGGCGTGATACCCTTTGATTGTATTAAATTGTTTAATATGATTAAATTGTAATAAATTGTTTTATGTTTACTTGATCAAATCACAATTAGGGCTTTGATTTGACCATGTCATTAGGATGACTCAGAGTTGAGTCCCTGCCCCCTTGGTGGGCTGTAAAAACGGACACACAATCAGGGAGACAGAAGCAGATAACACGGGAATTTATGCCAGAGGAAGAGAGCCCCACAGACACAGAAGAGGAGAGGGTGATCCTGCGGCCCTGGGAAGAGAGAGGAGCCATTCACCTGATAGTTTGCAGCTGAAAAGAACAGAGCAGCTGAGCCCTCTGCCAGCCTACAGCTGAGATCGGAAGAAGCTGGGCCCATGGAGCCTTAAGAGGAAAGGGGAAGGCTGAACTCTCGCAGATATCGCCCACCATCTTGATCCAACATGTGGCAGCAGAGTTTGGTAGGTATGTAACTTTGAGTTGGACTCTTTAGAGCCTTGTAACTGTAAGCTTTTACCCCAAATAAATACTCTTTATAAAAGCCAGCAGATTTCTGGTACTTTGCATCAGCACCCCTTTGGCTGACTGATACAATCAAGTAAATAAAATTTATTAAGGGCAGAGAAGAGGTGATGAACACAATGATTAAGCTTTATCTAATAAACTGATCTAGATGCCTGCATGCAGCAATAAGAGATATACATTATTCTGAGAACAGATGGAATATTTTCCAAATTTGATCAGACAATAATCCATAAATTAAATACCCAAAAAAATGATGTTATACATGTCAAATATTCTGATTAAAATACATTAAAATTAGAAATAGTTGAAAGAAAGCCTCCTTTCTATCCACTGAAAGTTATAAATCTGAATAATTCATATTTCAGCAAAGAAATGAGTTAGCATTACAAAATATTTGCAATTGAAATACAATGAAATTTACATGTCAAAACTTGTGAGGGAATTGACTGGAAAGGGCTCACAGGAAATTTCTGGGATAATGTAAACCTATTGTGTAGGAGCATTTGTCATTATATGCCTTTGTTACTATTTATTCAAGGGTACACTTCAGATCTCAGCATTTTGCTGATCATAAGTTATACACTATGTAAATTATACAATAAAAATAAAAAAAAATAATAAACCTAACGGCTTATTGTTTAAAATATTTTTTAAAAAATATTTTTAAAGTCCCCCCAAAATAAATAATTAATTAGCCAAGGTTCAACTCAAGAGGTTATGAAGAGAGCATCAAGAAGAGAAAGATTGAAATAATTAAGAGCAGAAATTATTAGATAAAAAATAGAGATCTACAAAGTCAAAAGTTGCCTCTTTTTAATGAATAAAATATGGAAAATATTGGAAAAATTAGTCAAGGAAATAGGAGAACAAATGAACATTGTAGGGAAAACAGGATAAAAACCACATACACAGTAAAGATTTTTTAAAATCTTAAGACATTTTTATTTCTAGTGAAGGAGATTTGATTATTTGGACTAAGATTCCTATTAAAATAATTTAAAATACTGTTTGTAATATAAATATATAGAGAAATCTTTAAAGCATTGGAGATTTGAGAAAGTAATAAGAAATAGCAGACCAAAACTGAAGGAATCAGAGACTTTCACTCTGGCCATATTAGAGTAATTTGGATTGAATTTGCTCCTATGCTATAAACTAGGAAAATGGAGGCAAAACAAGTATAATAACTGCTTTCAGATAAGCAGCATAGATTCAATGGTTATCTTAGTACAAGACAAACTATTCTGTAGAAAAAAGAATATTACCAAAAATAAAATGGGAAAATTCATAATGATGAAGTTTAATTGCTCAGAAAGACAACAATCAGAAAAATGTATGTGCCTAATATCTATCTGAGCTTCAACACATAAAAAAAATCTGACTGAAGTAAAATGAAAAACAGACAAATACACAATTATAGTTGGAAATTTAATAAGTCATCTCCCTATAATTGACAGAATTAGTAGGAAAAAAAACAGTGAAAATATAAAAGAAATGAAAAAGCACAACTGATCTGAACTAGTTGATATTGAAGATTATTCCACCCTCAAAGAACAAAATGCATATTCCTTTGAAATGTAGTGGGGCATTCACTAAAACAGACCATAGTTGTGCTTAAAATAAAACTCCATATATATTTTTAAAATTAAAATAATGTAAAACATGTTCTCTGAACACAACAGAACTGAACTAGAAATCAGTATTAGAAATTTACATGGAAAATCTCCGAATATTTGGAACTTAAACAACCTACTTCTAAATAACTCAAATGTTATTGAGAAATATCACAAGGAAATTAGAAAAAATAATTTTAGCTGAATGGAAATGTAAATAGAATAATCAAGTGAAACAATGCTTATTGAGAAGTGTACAGAAAGGATATATTTAAAAAAATCATTGAACATAAATTCTCCTGATGCTCTATCTGTAAATATACATAAGGTAAAATTTAAATACAGTGTTATGTCTAAAATTTAATATCTTACTGTTGAAACCAAGAAGCCAAATAAAGAAGACCAAATAAGAGGAAGAAATCATGACTACAAATCAATAAACTAGCAAACCAAAGACCAATAGAGAAATTTAACAAAATCCACAGCTGATTCTTTAGAAAGATCAATAAAATTGATAGCTCTCTAGTTAGATTGCTTAAGAAAAGACTACACACAATAGAAATGAAAGAAGGTACATTAATACAGATCCTACAGAAACTAAAACAATAATAAGTGGAAAATATAAACAACTTTATGCCAACCTCGTTAAAATGGACAATTTTTTTGTAAGACAAATGATCAAAATTAAAAAAGCAGAATATCAGAATAATTCTGTATCTATTAAAGACATTGAATTTCTAATTAAAAACCTTCCCACAAAAATATCAACTCTATAAGACTTCACTGGTGAATTCTATCAAACATTTAAGGAATAAATAATGTCAATGTTTTGCAATTTTTTTCATAAAATAGAAGAAAACTAAACATTTGCCAATTTATTTTATGAGGCTGGCATAATCTTGATATCAAAACCAGAAAATGACATTACAAAGAAAGAAATCTTCATACCAAATATCTGCCGTTTGTGAAGATGCAAAAATCCTAACCAAAATATTGCCTATCAAATTCAGCAATTATAGAAAACAGATAATATATCATGAGCAGGTGTTTTATAATAGGAAAGAAAAGTTTTTTTAGACATTATGTATAAATCAATATCATTCAACACAGTAAGAATTGATTTGACATTGAAAATCAATCAATGTGATTCATCAAAATAATGGAATAATGGAAGAAATCCATGTGTATTTTTACTCAATCAGGGCAGATAAAACATTTTTACAATATTCAGCACCCATTAATGATAAACAGTCAGAAAATTAGGATTAGAAGGGAACTGCTTCAATGTAACGACATACTTGCTGGTGAAAGATCGAATGCTTTCCCCCTGCACTGAGAATAAGGGAAGGATGTCTGCTCACAGTGCTATGTTTACCATTACACTGGAGGTCTGAGCCAGTATGCTAAGGCTAGGCAAAGAAATAAAAGGCATTCAGAATAGAAAAGAAAAAGCAAAATTTCTTTATTTGCAAGTGACATGATCATGTACCCTGAAAATCCTAAAGATTCTATCCCCAAATCTAAGGGAAATCATACGTGAATTTGCAAAACTCTCAAGTTACAAAGTCAACATACAAAAATGAATTCTATTTCTACAAAGTAGCAATAGTTGGAAAGGCAATTTTTAAAAAAAGCAATACCAGTTGCAATTGCAGTATAAAAACACAAAATACTTAAGGATAAATTTAAAAACAAATTTGTAGGATCGATACACTGAAAATTAAAAAATAAGAAAATGTTGCTGAGGGAACTTAAAGAATATTTAAATAAGTGGAGAGGTATCAGGTGTGTGTTTGTATGGAAGGCCTAAACTTTCTGGAGTCCTGGACTGCTCGGTATTTTGATTGTCGCTGTGATTACATTGATGCACATTTGTTACGACCCATCCAACTGTATAGTTAAAAGGGGTATGTTTTACAGTATGCAAATTATACCTTAATGAAGAAGATTTTTATGATTTAAGGTAAAATGGAAAGACAGAAGTTTAAGCAGAACATAGGTGTACTACAGGTGCTTCTGTCTTGAGGTTGTTGGCCAATCATGGCAAATTTGAACATGCAAAAAAACCAAACATATGGTCCATGATCATTGAAAAAGAGCAATAGAAGCAAAACTCAGGATGGTTCAACTGTTGGACTTTGGAGGCAAAGGCTTTAATGCCACTATTATAAATATGTTGTAGGACTTAAAGGAACAGATAGCAAATCCCAGCAGAAATGGAAAATATTAAAAAACTGGTATTCTCAAACAAAATTACAATAAATGAAATGTAATAATAGCAAGTAATAACATAGTAAAGTGGGATTTAATATGTAAAAAGAAATTACAACAATCGCGTAAAACATGAGGAATAGGCTGTCAAAAGGAACTATAGCATTGCATTTATATAATAACTATAATTACAGGTATTGTATTTGTAAATTGAGATGTGTGAAGTGAATTTTAAATGGAAAATGTGATGGTCCAGGTGTGAAGTGTGAAGTTTGATAATATTTATTCTATGCAGACTTTGACAAATGAGGAATGCATTAAATCAACTACTAAAAATATATATTTATGTATGAAAAGGAATATCTAAAACCTATGAACCAGAAAGGTTAAAAGAAAAAGATTTCAGAAAATAACCAAAAGGAAACTATTGTAAATATCAATATTAATATCTAAAAGTAGACTTTAAGGAAAAAATAAATACCAGAAATAACTTCATAATTATATAAGAGTTAATTAAATACCAATTAGACATAACGTTTTAAAAATCATATGCCTCTAACAATATAGACTCAGAATATATAAATCCAAATTTGACCAAACAGAAATATACATTTATGAAGGGTGAGATGCTTTCACAAATTATTCCTAGTGATTGATAAAACAAGTTAACAAAAATAAGACTAGAGAAAATTTAACCAATACAACTCATATCCTTGATACAATGGACATTTATTCTACAATGCACTCTATAGAATATAGTAGCTCTTTTCATGCATAAATGGACATTGACAAAACCTTGATCATATTCAGGATCCGAAAGGAAGTTTTAATAAAGTCAAATATTGAAACCTTAAGCAACCTATTCTCTCACCATGACACATTTAAGGTGCAAGAGAAAGAAATAAAGAATATAAGCTTTGATATGAGAGAAACAAGCAGTCACATTCACAGATGAAATGATTGGGCATGTAGAATATTCTAAACATTCTACAGATGTATATTAAGAGTAATAATATGTTCTTTTAGTAAGGTTGCTGGATACAACAAATTCACTATTAAAAAATAAATTGTATTTCTATATACAAGCAGGATATAGTTAGAAAATTAAAGAATATATATTATATGTCATTTTAAAAAGCATCCAAACTTAAAATAAAAGCTAACAAAACATGTGTAAGAAAGCCATGGGGAAATTGTTAAAACTTTATTGACAAACATTTCAGATGATCTAAATAAAGAGCTATACCATGTCCATGAATTCATGAACACAATATGTGAAGATGCCAAGTAGCTGCAAATGAATTCAAAGGGTCAATGGAACCCCAATCAAAACCCCAACAAGCGTATTCTGTTTGGTGTGGTTTGGTTTGATTTCGTGGAATTGATGAGGTCATTCTAAAATTTACATGGAAATTAAAAAGATGAAGATTAGCCAAGATTAGCCACTTGGGAAAGCAGAAAAAAGCTGATGAAGTTGCTCTCCCAAATATTAATATTTATTACAAAGCTAGAGTAAATAAGATAGCTTTACCAAAGAAAAGACAGCCTAGAGTCAGCCCAAGACACTCACTGGCATTGCTATATTTCTGCTAATGGTTCTGAGGCAATTGGGTATCCATATTTTTTTAAAAATAGACGAGTACCCCCGCTGTACAACAACCTGCACAAAAATCAATTGCATGGTTGTGAAAGGAAAATCATAAAGCTTTTAGAAGATAATATAGTGGAACACCTTCAGAATCTCAGGAAAGGGAATGATTTCTTAAGCAAGACACAGAAAGTGCTAACCATAAACACGTTTTTTAAATTTTGCAACATTAAACATAAGAACTTCTATTCATCAAAAGGTACTGTATTTGTCAAGATTCTCCTGAGAAACTATATATACAAAGAGAGAGGGACAGAGAGAGAGAGAGAGGGAAAGGGAGAGGGAGAGGAAAAGGGAGAAAGTTATGAGAATTCAAAAAGAACAAAAACTTTGTCATTAATTGCAATAAATATGACTGACAAAACAGAAAATTAAAGAGCATTTGCAGAGACATTATTAAAACTAGAAATTGTAGTGGCATTAAAAGAACTAGAATAGGAGATTCCAGAAGTTTACCGGAATCAAATCTATATCATCGAAATTAAACTTTTTACATTCCTGCAAATAAATAATGATAAAATAAAATAAGATTCCTTTCACAATAGTCACAAAATCTATAAAATGCCTAAGCTTAGATCTAATAAAAATGTGTAAGACTTTTATGGAAAGAATTAAAAACTGTATTGAACAAGTTAGACCTAAATAAATGTACAGATCGTTCATAGATGGGAAGGCTCAGTACCAGAAAGATGTCAATTTTCCCCAATTAATCAAAAAATAATTCAATTTCAACAAAAATCCCAACAGTGGCTTTCCCTGGAAACTTACTCTCCAGAAGAATTTTTGACTAATTTGTCAAGGGCCAAGACAAATTAAAGAAGTATTAGGTGGGAGACCTGCCCTACCAGTTATCAGGGCTTATTATTTGCACAGGGATAGAAAAATAGAACAATGGAATGAGCTAAAAAGTCTGTAAGAGTAACCATATTTTTTGACTTCATATTTAACATATTTAATATATAATTTATATATGATATAGTCTATATACTATATACGATATAAACATTTCTATTTTAATATATGATATATGACAGTGATGGCATTAAAATCAGGGTAAGATAATGGCTTTTTAATAAAGAGTACTAGAAGGAATGGTTGTTACAGAAAAAAATAAAGGTAGATCCCTATTTTGTATCTTAAATGCAGCTAAATTGCTGATGGATACAAGAACTACTCATGAAGAACAAACCTAACCCTGTGAAGATTTCCTTCTGTTTTCTTCTAAAAGTATTCGACAAAACATAAAAATCCCATATCACAGTTATGTCTATACATCATGCAAAAGATACATCGAAGACTGAAAAATAACTGCAATCAAATAGCTGGTAAATGATGACTAATACCAATAAATAAATGAACTGTAAAATTCATTTAAAGAAATATGGCTAAAACTCCAAAAGAAAAGCAGGCAAGGGTTACAGACAGACAATTCACAGAAAAGGGACTTTGCCTAGTTGCTCATGTCAGAAACCTAATAGGCGTCCTTCGCTGCTCTAAAAGAGAAGCCGGACTGGAAAACTCTTTACTTGTCACCACTTTACTTGCAGAGCCACCCCGATTCCAATCCATAACCAGCTGACTTCAGGAAGAGTGACCAACCCCTTTCTCAGTGTACCCCCGGAACACTATAGAACTCTGTGTATGATGTTCTCACTTTGTTTAAAACCCTCTTGGGGGGTGGGGGAAGCAGTTCCTCACTATAGCCAAAATTCTACACGGCCTGGCTCTGGCTTCCACTCCCAAATCATTTTCCTTGGAGCACAAAGTTCTCTCTTGGGCCCCACAGGCTTTCCCTCGAATTTCATTTCACTCCTTCCCTCACTTCTCAGCCTCTTTCTTCCCCCAAGAAACCTGAAATGTCCAACATTGATTTCTTTTTATAATGCTTAACACTCTAATGCTATAATATTAAGAATTGCATGTTATTGAAACATAATACCAACATTTGCATAAAAGGTGAAACAGTGCAGATTCTTTTACAGCTTTGTTTTTCCTTCAGCAGTGTATTTTGCTATTTAATCAAACGACAGTATAGTATATTATAATACTATAACACTACCTGAAATTAGATGCTGCCAGGTAAAGGCATCTCTCTCCCTCAGGAGAAGGTAAACCGGGAGAACCTTGCACGTCTTGCATCCCTGGGCCTTCTCGGTGCCAAGGAAGGCTGGGCCCTCAGTGAGTGGAGTGAGAGAAATTTGAGAGAAAGTTGCTCAAGTTCACTAGCAACCAAGAACGTGAAAATAGACAAAACAGGGGGCTAAAGGCCCACACCCATGAGACGGGCAAAGTTAAAGCATCTGTTGGTAGCGTTTGAGCACTTTGGAGGGAGGAGAGCCCTGGGAGAAGCAGCTCCCATGCGGCTTGGCTTGGCTGGGACTGCTTGGGTCCACGCTTCTGCTGGCACGGATACCTGCAGAGGGGTCGTGGTCTGGTGATAAATTAAAGCACCCCATGCATGAGAATTAGTGGACAGGGACAGCTGTGTAAATCTTCCTGCAGAGCAGGTTGGCAGTGACGATGTATGGTGAAGACATGTATGCTCTTCAGTAACTCTCCTCCTAGGTTATGCATCCTAGAGAGTCTTGCACATGCGTGTGTAATGACACATGCATTAGGGTGTTAATTATATCATTATTTCCTTTAAGCTAGAAAGTGGAACATATTTTAATAACTCTCAATAGAGGAATGGATAAATTAATTTTTATACTTGTGTAATGGAATAATATAGGCGTTAAAATGAACCAAAAAGGAATAAACCTTGCAATCATAATGCTAAGTGAAAAACCCGGTTGCAAAAGAACCTGCAGTGTATTTTGCCATTTATACAAATTACATATACAGTATAGAAATCTGGAAGCGATGGATGGACCCCAGCAATTTCAAGCATGATTAGCCTTCGGCATGAGCAAGGGGAGAGTGGATGGTAACGGGGCATTACTTGTATCTGAAAGGTTTATTTTATGGAAAATTAAGATTGGAAGTAAAAATGGCAAAATGCTTGCATTTCTTCTTTTCTGTGGAACACTTTAATGGGCAACTGTTATATTATTCTTAGCACTTTGCTATATGTTTGAAATACTTCATAATTAATTTTGCAAAATCAATTAAAGATAAGGATGAATATTAATATTTTAGAAAACAAAAAGTTGGAACTGACAAGTCAAAGAGTTGGCTTGATAAATATTTTTTTAAAATCCCTAATAAAATAGACAAAATCCTAGGTAGCATGATAAAAAAGGATGAAACTATAGATAAATAGGCACAGTGGCATTTTTTACAAATTTTAAAAAGCTGTCATGCAAAGGACAGCTATGCTAAAGAATGTGAAAATCATAAAGAAATAAATGTGTGTGTGTGTTTTTTAAAAAACAACATGGAGCAAAGCTACATAGTCCAATAAAGATGGATGAAATTGGGAAAAAGAAATGACTCCAATCCTGGTCATTCTATTAAGCGGCTCTTGAGAGCCGGGACCTGCTTTGTGGGGTGATGTGAGGTTCTCAGCCTTCGGCCTGGCTTAGAGGAGCCTCGCAATGAAGGGCCACACAAGACACGTCCCCTGCTCACGGTTCACATTAAGCCTGGACAGCTGTGGCCAAAATCCTTCTTGCCTGTTGGTACTAACCCCAGCTTGACCTCCCCCTGCCCCCAGTGCCTCCCCACTGCCTGAAGTACTGCCCGCCCAGATCCCCTGGGCTCCGCCACCCCACAGTCTAGCAATTGCTCCCAGGACCCCCACTCCAGCTTTGCCACCTCTAGGTCTGACGGGCAGATGGCAAGCCCTGGGCCCATGATGTGGAAATTATTTCAGATCTTAGAAGAATGGGCCTCTTCTAAACTCATAAGATTCGCTTAAACTGTAATATTCAAATCCAAAAACCTTACGAGCAAAAAGGAAATTATGACCACTTATACTATTGAATATAGGTACAAAAATCCTAAAGTAAAAAGAGTCAAATTAAATCCAACAGTACACTGATACAATAATATCCCCATGGCAAAGTAAGATTTACTCCTATAACACAATGTGAAAGAGAATTTATTGACATAATTTATCACATCAACAGTCAAAGGAGAAAATAAAAATTAAGATGTTTTTTGTTAGGTGTCTAAAATATGTCAGAAAAATATCTGGCATCTAATCCTGGTATCAACTCAGAATATGAAGATTGAAAGTACAATTCCTCGGTATCTGAAACCATCTTAAAACAATAATTGCTAACGTATGTAATGTAAACCACTTGAGGCAATTCCATTAAAATTGGAACAAATATTCCTATTTTCTCCACTTACCCTGAACACTTTCAGGAACTTCTAGTCATTGCCATGGGCCAAGGCAGAGGGAGTTGAAAGGAGGAGACAAAATGATCATTTTGTGCAGATAATGTAGTTGTGTACTCTAGCCCACCTCCAACAAACCAGAGAAGCTACTAGAAAAAATTTTAGAATGAATAAGGGCACTCAATCAGGTGAGCAATTATAAATAAACATTTCAAAGCAACAGCTTCAGGTTATAAAACCAACTGGTGGGAAACACGTGGCTCAAGCAGTTGAGCGCCTGCTTCCCACATGGGAGGTCCCACATTTGGTCCCCCGTGCCTCCTAAAAACAAAACAAAACAAAAAAACAAACAATAAGCAAACAAACCAACAAAAAAACAACTCAAGGGAGCTGATGTAGCTCAGTGGTTGAGTGCCAGTTTCCCACATATGAGGTCTGGGGTTCAATCCCCAACCCCAGGACCTCAAAAAACAAAACAAAACAAAAAACATAATAGTGAGATTTTCTTCTTGCTGTTTTTTAAAATTTTTTACAAGAAGTATGTGTAACTTGAGAAATTAAAAAAGTACTTTGTACACATCTGCAATAATCAGCAGAAAATATAATGAGAAAAATAATCTATTTACAATTGCAAAAAATAAATGTATTACAAAGGAATAAAGTTAATAAAAAAGGTGTGGGTTCTGTATGAAAAAACCCATCAACTTGATAATATAAATGCAAGTTTGAAAAAGTAGAGAGTCATAATGGAAAGCCCAAACAGCACTGCTTTAAAGAGGTCAATTTCTCCAAATTATGTTTTTCTGAGTCTTTCACACAAAATCTGTTTTAAGAGCTTTACTGTAGTATAATTGACATGCAATAAACTGTATACTTAAATTGAACAGGTTGATAAGTTTTTTCATGTGTCCATCACTATCAAGATAATGAATTTATCTGATTCCCCCCTAAATCTGGTGCCCCTTTTTAATCCTTCCTGCTCTTCCCTGTCCCCCGTCCCCAGCAATGAGTGCTCTGCTTTCTGTTATCATACATAAGTTTGCTTTTCCTAGATTTTAAATAATGGAATTACATAGTATATTCTATTTTGTCTGCCTTCTTTGACTCAGAATATTTTGAGATTTATTCATATTGTAGCATGTATCAATATTTTATTCATTTTTTATTGTTGAGTAATATTCTATTCTAAGAAAGTTATTGGGGAAGGGGAAGAGAAAAACTAATCAAAGTTATTTTAAAATTCACCTGGTGGAATAGACATACAAAAATTATACAGAAAATTTTGAAATGGAAGAATCACTAAGGGATATTGTTGAAGCCCATTATTAATATGCAGTAATTAACTCTGTTTGGTACAGGGTTACAAACAACAGATCCATCAATGGAACAGAAAAAAACTCTAGAAATGGAGGGAAACATATTTAAAAAGGACAAAGGTGATGCAAATCAAAAGGTAAAGGATAGTTTATGTAACAAATGTTGTTATGAAAATAGGTCATCTAAAGATTATATATCTCTGTATATCTAATATCTTCTAACATATAAAGTTAATATTACATATAAATATAAATTATATCAGCAAGAGCAAAACCATAAACTCATTACACAGAAAATATTTTCATAATCTTGAGGCATCTGGGGGCATTTTCTAAATATTTAGTCAATGGCAGAAACCAGATTTAAAAAAAAGAAAAAATGATGTAAGCACATAAAGATTAAAAACTAACTGCTCTTTAGACAATATGGAAGACAAGTAGTGGGTGACCAAGAAGGGCTAACATAGGTAACATACAAAGATTTCTTTAAAATTAACTTAAAACTTCAAATTTCCAAATAGGAAAATGAGTCCTGGGCACATTAGAAGGAAATTCATACTGGAAGAAATACAAATGTACAAAGAAGAAGATGAAAAGATGCTCAAATTCACTGTTAAAGGATTTTGCAGCCAGAGTGAGGCATTTGAATCTAATTGAGTGAAGAGCAGCGATTAAAGGACTAAAGGGAAGCGAGGTTTCTGTGGCGAGAATGGAGACACCCTGTGAAGTGCGGGCAGGAGCTGGAAGCGTCAGGGGCTGGTGATGTAATTTAGTCGAGACGCATGGGACCTTGGACCTGGGTGGTGCCAATAAAATAGACAATCGTGGTGGATTCGGAACATGTTTTGGAGGATGTGTCAAAGGAATTTGCTTGTGGATTGGCTGTGGAGGGAGGGAAGGCACTCATCACGGTCACTTTGGCCTCCGTTTGCCCAACAAGTAAAGCGCCAGTAATTTCATCACGCTCGGTCCAGCTTAGCGCCAGGGACTCTGTCCTCTCCTTGCTGCAGCGTGGAGTCCCATGGAGACGAGGCATCGTCCGCACACTTAGCGCTAGCAGTGGATGGACGGCTCGCGCTGCCCCTGTGGACACCAGCGGCTTGCGCTTCTGCTGGAGGGAACAGCCTTCATTGCTATGAGGGAACTCATCTAAAGTGAAGAGATTTGCGGGACGTGGGGCAATTCAGATTTCATGTTCAAAGTCTGGAAAATTCACAAAAGTTAGTATTCTTTTATTCATTCTCCCCAGCAGCAAGCTCTTGTACAATGACCAGGTGCCAGGCACTGTACAATGTAATGAGAATGAAAAATATGTGACTAGCAAAGGTCCCTGCCCACCAGAAGCTCCCAGACTAAAGAGACATACCATGGAGCTGATCTGCAGAACTTGAGGAATGCAAAGGAGGAAATGCTCGGCCACCTGGGAGAGGCTGGGCAGGGCCACGGAAGTTGCCAGCTGCTGCGGCTTCAGAAGCCACGAGCTGATATGCGGAGAAGTTCCTCTGTGACAGAGCAGATCACACAGACTGTCTCAGTTCATCCTGACAGCAACCGTGTGGACAGGTGGACTGGTTTCCCAGGTGGCCATGACAAAGTGCCACAACAGAAATGCATTGGCTCATGGTTCTGGAGACCAGAAGTCTGAAATCAGGCATCGGTAGGGCCGCCTTCCCTCTGAATCCTTCCTTGCCTCTTCCTTGCTTCTGGGACTTGCAGGCCATCCTTGGTGCTCCTGGCTTGTGGCTACAGCACCTCTAGTGCCACACGGCGATGGGTGTGTCTGCCTCTGCGTCTTTCCTCTTCTCTAAGGACGCGGCCCATAGTGGGTTTAGGGTCCACTCTACCCCACTATGGCCTCATCGTAATTTAACAAATTACATCTGCTATGACCCTACATCCATAAGGGCCTTCTCTGGTACTGGGGGTCAGGACTTGAGCTTCTTTTCTTGGGCTAACAGTTCACCCCAGCAGTAGGTACACCGCCACTGCCATGGTTTGGATGAAGAAAGTGTCTATAATCGACATACCCAAGACCGCAGCGGATACGTTTAGAGCTGGGAGTCACAGCTAGACAGTCTGACCCCAGAGGCGGCCCTCTTGACCACAGCTCTGCACACTCACCTTGAGTGGAAACAGCCCAAGAGTTCTCAAAATGGACCAGACTTGAGCATTCCAGACAGAGAGAAGCACAGTTGCCAAGGGCCGAGGTGAGAGCAGGAGCAGACATTTGGGGACTGTGCCATCGCAGTGTGGCCAGGCCCCTGGAGGTGTGGGGAGAGGGCAGGGGAGACAGGCAGGGAGCAGGGGCCAGCGGTGACGGGCAGGGGGCACATGGCTGAGTTTGGGCTTCCCCGCACCAACACATGGACAGGCTGATGGAGTCTAAAGCGTGGAGTGACCCCTGGGAGCTGCGTGTTGGAAACCGTGCTGACGCAGCTGCGGTGTGGAGGAGAGCTGAATTCCGAAGGGAGCCGATGGGGGCCCTCGGGGATGCGGGGGGACACGTGCCCAGGAACTAGGCCCACCCACCTAGGAGGCTGGGCCCTCCACCATGAGGCCCTTTACCTGACACACAGAGAGGAGGGGCAGAGCATATCCTGTAGCTCCGCTTCCACCCCTGAGCTTGGGCAGAGACGATGGCGGGAGGAAGCAGCAGAATCTTCTGGAATGAAGCAAACACTTGTTCAATTCTCCATAGGGGAAAAAAAAGCCAATTCAAATGAGCATATAATATCGACAAAAGTCTCTGCGGCAAAGAGTCACACCTAAGCCCACATGTTTTAACAAATGAAGAGGTAAACAATTTGCTAAGGGAGCTTGGAACCACCACCGAGCACCTCTAGCAGTGAGATGCCTGCGTCCCTCTACCACTGCTTTCCATGGGAAGACTGGACTGTATTTTTCCCCTGTAAAAGAACTCCCTGGCATGATTTCAAAGCAAGTGCTGGCTGCCTGGTGCCAATCTGAAGACCCTCTGGAAGGAGTGAACTCTCTGGGTTTAAATCTGCCACCA
Organism: Tolypeutes matacus; assembly: GCA_026826555.1. Classification (NCBI taxonomy): domain Eukaryota; kingdom Metazoa; phylum Chordata; class Mammalia; order Cingulata; family Chlamyphoridae; genus Tolypeutes; species Tolypeutes matacus. The sequence continues at coordinate 11,635,687 of JAKSZT010054544.1, forward strand.
CCAACTAGAGCTGAGACGACAGAGCTTTTTCAGTAGGAAAGAAAATGCACAGAGGATTGTCTTATGCATGAAAAGAGACATGCACAGGTTACGGCCTGGCTTTGAAGGACCTGCTCATCTTTCTGTCGCGAAAACAGAAATTTATGTAAAGAAGCCTGGCTCGGCCCCCAAATGGTTCACTTCCCTGTGGCCGCGCTGCCCCTTTCTTAGCCACAGCTCTGTCTCCACACATGAGGGCCACGGAAACCACGCACCAGAGGCCTCGGCAGCTGCTTACACAGGGTTCCAGGGATTGCACCTGTTCTTATGGAATATATCTCGGAAATCCCTGAGCTGAGCATTTTGATCTCCTCCGTGGAGCGGGAGATGCCGGGAAGGGGCTGAAGAGTGAAGAGAACACTTTTCTCGCATAATTTCATTTGTCAGGAGAATCTTGCAGCTGACATTGGAAGAGTGATTTAATTGATTTTAATCATACACCTGAGAGCGAGAATTGGAGCCCTCTGTCCTGAAAAATAATTCCAGGCTTCCACCAGAATCTCTAATTTGCAGCTAATAGTTTTTTCTTGAAGTTTTGTTGTGAAGTTTGGAAAACACAGATCAAGGGTGGCCGTGAGTGGATGACTTGCTGTCCGCCAGGCTGGGAGCAGCCGGGTACCTTCTGCAACTCAGCCGTGGGTTCCGTGGAATTAGGACCACAGTCTGCCAGCGGTGGACACTCATGGGCTCTGCTGGGCCTGATGGTCTCAGGGCCCTTTGAGCTGCTTGGGGTCTGGGGGCCCTGGCAGTGGGTGGGCTGGCCATGCCCATGGTCCCTGCCCCTCATTACAGCTACAACCTTAGGACTCCAAGGCTCAGGGGAGCCATGTGCTGCGGTGGCCTTTACTGGAAGCTGGGAGGGGAAGACATAGCACCGAGTTTTCTTCCAACAAAGGCTTTCATCTGAAATGGATAAACATGAAAAATAAATGAGTGTTGCTTTCATCTTCTAAAAATCTAATCCACTATAAGGGAATATGATTGCATAAAAAGAGCTTCTGGGTGGAAACGAATTTATCCACAGAAGAGAAGTCAGATTAGTTTCAGGTGGCAAAGAGCCAGGGCATTTTAGATCTGCTTCCCAGGGAGGCCCCTGTGACTTTCCAGGCCGAAGATTATCTATTATTCAGATGGGACCATGGTCAGCAAAACTGTGCTCATTCCCCAAAATAAATGACCATGGGCAGGGCCATGCCAGCCTGAATTCCCATGTGGGACCCGCATGGGAAAAGCAAGGAGAAAGCTACTCAACACAGCCTGGAGGTAGGTGCTCCGGAAATATCCAGAGAACATAACTGAGGGCAATGCTTCTTTCCCATGACACGGGTGTGGAGGCCGCTAGGGCAGAAACGGCTTCTGGGCAGAAAGGGTACTGCCCGAGCATTCCTCTGTCAATGACAGGTCTGGTACCATAGTCATTGAAATGAAATGCAGATTCTTTCGCCCCTCTCTAGTTCAACAGCCTGGCGTCACCTGTAGGAACAGAAGCCCAGAGAAATAATAAAGAGGTCCCATGTCAGCTTACACACTTCCGTGGGCCTGAGTCACAGAGTATTTTGTAATACAGAGCACGTGAAATTGAGTGTCTTCCTTTACCAAGGATGTTCTCACTGGATGCTCTTGGAGAGCAAGCCCAGCTGCGTGATTCTGCTCTGGAGGTCAGTGTGCCAAGCTCTCTCTGTGCCCTTCTGCCTGGTCTGGTGGCAGGACCAGCAGCTGGGGTCCTGGCTCTGTGCTAATTTCCCCTGTGACCTTGAACTAGTCACCTTTTCATGCCTTATTTTTCTCATTTTCAAAGTGGGTCTAAGCATATGACCCACCTTTTGGCTTGGGTAGTCATGTATGGGTGATGTCAGAGGTATGAACCCAGAGTCTTCTAGAAACAATGGGATACTTTGCTTTCTTAAGAGTCCTGGGATGTAATGAGGTATTTCTTCAGTCCACTGGTAGGCATGTCAGAATCCTGGGTTTCCTACGTGACCTTTACACCTGAGGCAGGTGCCCAGATCCTTTGGTAGTGTAGACCTGCTCTGAGGCATATGTCTGCAATGGCAGGTTAGGAGCTCAGACCTGGCCATCCGGCGGCTCTGTGACCGTAAGAAACCGTGCTGGTCTCTGAGCCTTCGTCTTGCCGTCTGTCAAAGGGGAGACCCATCATCATCCCACCACCCAGCAGCCTGGGAGGGAGGTAGAGACAGCACTGAGGACTGATGATGCTGCCCGACTGTCAGAGCCCACCCCCAGAAACCTCCCCTGAAACAGCCCAGGATCCCCCAGGGAGCCTTTGCCCGGAATCCCAGGGCAACAGGATCGCCCTGCCTGGCATGACCCAGCACGCACTGTGGATGAGGGGAGGGGCACCTGGCCAGGCCGGGTGCCCGCCGGGGCTGGCAGGGCACGTGTGACCCCAGGGCCCCTGGCTGACGTGGAGGGGGTGCAGAGAGGAGGAGGCAGAGGCAATCTCCCGGGGAAAGCCTGGCGATTCCTGCAGGACAGGGCTTGGCTTACAGCAGGGTGAACAGGCTGGAAAGCTGAGACTCCCCCTGGAAATGATCACCAAGACTGGCCCCAAAGTCAGGAGCCTGTCACCCTAACATGACAGGAGGTTCGAGCTCGCATTCCAGCTGCTTCGTTTGGAGGCTCTGCCTTCTCGGGTCTACAATCCACAGAGCTCTGCAGTGATTAAAAACACTCCCCTTTAGAATATCCTTAGTTTCCAGGAGCCTCAGCAGCAGAATCCCTCACATCTGGAAACAGCTTAGAGTTTACAAAGTACTTCTATAAACATCACCACTTCAAACGTCCACGAGCCTCCTCCAGCTCAATATTTACTGTGCTAATGCGAGCACTTTGGGCATCAATGAATGGAAATTCAGTGGAATTGGGTACATTAAAAATGAGAGAGAAGCCATTAATCTGCTTATTAAATACAACCGGGTATTTTTAATCTTTCTGACATCACCTGCAGTGTGTACGCACACACACAAACATCTAACTGAAAAATCCATTTCACAGAACACTACTTACCACTTATGGGAGGTGTTAAGTTTAATTAATTGTTTCATTTTTTTAAACACTGGCTGCACCTCTGTAAATTGATTCCACAACACCCCAAATAGGTCAAAACCAGAACTACAGGACTTTAGCTTTCTGTACCTTTAAACATTTCAGAAGTCTGGCCTAAACATTAATATATTTGCTTTTGAAATTCTATTAGGAGGAAAGGAACAAATTGTGGATGGCAGCAACCTCACATTTTGTATGAACTCTGAAATAAATGGAAAATGACTTTGTAAGCGGGCAGGACCTTGTCCTTCTGTCTGCCAGCACCGAAGTCTGTCACCTGCAGGCTAACATCCTTTCAACGCCATTTGAGGAGCATCACAGTGATATTCACATCATTTCCTGTCAATCATTTGTCCTTAAAAATGTGAAAAAACTCTGCAGGTCTTTATTGAATGCCGGCTTCTTTAAAATAAAAGCATTTGAACCTGAGCCATTGCTCATAAAAAGCCTTCTCCCCTGCAGGGACTGAAGAAATGTCTGTTCCAATTACTCTTTGCTCATCAATAACCTGACTTAGAGATTATATAAACTTTTCTTGACAATTGACATGTAGTGAATAAACAGACCGTATTTACTGGGGACCCACTGCTACGTCTTGGCACACACGCTGTTTACATCATCAGCTTCTTGAGGCTGTGGATTCTCATCCCAGCCACCAGCCCAGGGACCTTCTCCCAGGCACTGCCCACCTTGCCTTGCCTTGCGCTTTCTCTGCCTCTTTCCCTCCTTCCCTCTCTCCCCTTCCTCCCGCCATCCCCTTCCTCCCTTCCTCCCTTCCTCCCTTCTTCCCTCCCTTCCTCTCTTTCTCTCTTCCTCTCTGTCATTCTTCTCTCCCATTTCTTATTTAATTTTTTCATGCATTCATTTAATTTATTTATTTGGTTCTAAGTAATTAAAGATTCATAGGTCATTGCAGAAAATGTACAGGTGGTCTTGTGTACCCTCCACCCTGTTTCCCCCAACCACAGCATCTTCCGTAACTCTAGTACAATATCCATCCAGGAGATTGACATTGGTCCAATCACAGCGCCTTGTCAGATTTCACCAGCTTTGCCTGTAATCATTTGTGTGGGCATGTAAAATTCTAAGCACTTTTGTCACATTATAGATTCATGTAGCCACCTCCATGATTAAGACACAGGACTGCCCTGGGCTCCCTTGTGTGGCCCCTTCAGAGCCCTGCCCACCTCTCCCCCGTCTCTCCCCCCTGCCAACCATGACATTGCTTATCATCTTTATAATTCTGTTATTTCAAGAATGTTATGTAAACAGAATCATGCAATATATAACCTTTTGAGAGGGGCTTTTTTTCCACTCAGCAGAATTCCCTTGAGGTCCATCCAGGTTGTTGCGTGCATGAAGACTTCTGTCTTTTTGATTGCCGAGTAGCATTCCATGAACCACGGTTCATTTACATATCTACCACTGAAGGCCATCTGGGTCATTCACAGTTTGGGGCTATTACAAATACAGCCGCTGGGAACATTCACGTGCAGGCTTTTGCCTGAATAGAAGTCCTCATTTTCTGGGGTAAATGCCCAGGCGTGCATTTATCACATTTGTCATGTGATAGTTGCATGTTTAATTTTTTTAAGAAACTGCAAATTAGTGTCTCACATCCCACCAGCAGTACATGAGTGATCCAGTTTCTTCCCATCCCTACTAACATGTAGACTCACCATTGTCTTTTTATTTTTTGTCCTTCCAACACTTGTGTATTGGTATCGAATTGTGGTTTTAATTTGCATTTTCCTAATGGCTCATGATGTTGAACATCTAACCATTTCTTTTAACTCTATCAAAAACTTGATCTTGTTTATAAATCAAGAAAACCTCAGCTAGTCCCTCCCCCACCACCCAAGAACCTTTCCTTGATGTCAGATGATCTGGGTATGGAATGAGGGAGGTGGGACATTCCTGAGCTCTTCAGGGATGTAGAAGCCAGCCCCTCCTGGAGCCAGGCTTTCAGGTGAACCCAGCCTGGGAGGAAGGAGTTACCAAAGCAACTTGGCAAACACGGGAGTGTCCACAGCTGGGCCTCGCAGGAGCAGGAAGGGCTGAGATCGAACCTGACGCAAACTCAGATAGGAAAATGACAGCCGCGACCTTAGGATGTTTCCCCAAATCATGACAGCCGGCCCGTCCCTTGCTTTCCCTTCCTGTATCTTTATGTCTCTGCGTCCCTCCCTCTCCCTCTTCCTCTCTTTCCCCGTGTCCCTATCTCACTCTTTCTTTCTATTCTTGGTAAATGGCAAACATTCACAGCCCAACTAAAACGCCACCAGGATAAAGCCTGTGTTTGCTCTTTGGACGATATTCAATAAATGATAGTGAGCTGCAAATGTCACTGGATTGGGAACTGTAAGGGCTTTGCCTGTAAGTCTTTAAGCAAAGACCCGCAGCTGCTGCAGTGGGGAGGTAAGCGCCCAGGATAAGCCCCTTTTCATGCGGGGCGAGGTGCTCTCCATGCAGATGTCGCTGCCTTCTCCTCGCGCTGGATGCCGCCAGGCGGATAGCGCTGGGCGTCTGCTTGTCCTGAGCCGGCCCTTCGGTGGGCCTCCTGCCTCCTCTGAAAGCAGACTGGTCAAGCCTACTATCAACAACAACCTGCCAAAAGGTTCACCTTGTGTAACTACCACGCTCGTCTCTGGAGACCAAACTTAGACTGTTAAATTCACTTCATTTGTGATTTTGGTGACCTGAGCTGCGGATGGAGGTCCTTTGATGTAAACTGTGAGGACAAGAATCAGTTGTACCTACTGACACGCTTTAAAGTACATCATAAAAACATAATGGGACTGTTCTAACCCAAGGGCGACGCTGGCCTCTTTTCTCACAGTTAGTTGAGCATCATCCTAGAAGCTGAGTTCTGAGCGTGCCTGTCCTCAAACACCTTAACCCCAGGGTGGACACGTGCCTTCGGTTTCCATTTATTTTCAGAGCGGAGCTTCTGCTCTCCACCTGTACAGGAAATGACCTTCACGCTCTTTAGGAAAGAGGCAAGTTCATCACGGCTCAGAATTCCTTGCACATAACCAGGTAGCACCCTGTTAGGCACACCTGCACCGGCACTGGTCCTTCTTGGAAGGAATGTCCTTGGGAATTTTTTTCAGCCAGGTATATTTTTAGCAGATTGACAATTTAAGCCAATTACTGCTTCACCATTATAGTTCAGTTAAGTATGTTGCAGTTCACTTTCTAAGATGTTTTTCTGCTGAAAGGTGGGAATGAAATGGTGCCAACAGAACAAATGCAACATTGTTTGGTTTCTGTCCTTTGTGCTCATGCACTCCAGAATCTTCCAGCCACACCCAGAACCTTCTTCCTCGCTTGCGATGGTTGCCCAGAACTACCTGCAGAAGGTGCGTCTGTGCATGGGCTCAGGGCGGAAGCTGAAGGAGAGTGAGCAGAGCCTCCAGAGGTGGGTCCCCAAGGTGCACACTGGACCTTCCCTCTTGAATGTGTTTACTTTCGCCAAAGCGGGACTTGAGCAGAGTCTACTCTTTTTTAATGATCCCAATTTTTCCATGATGCCCGCTGCCCTACCCTGGGAAACCATGCTTCTCTCCAGTGCAGAATGTAGGGCTTTTCTGCCCCTTCTTCCGGGAGACGACTGACTGCCAGGCCACCCAGTTTCTGCAGAGCGAGGATTTGGTGAAACTCTTATCGCAACAGCAGGAACTTTGGGTGGTGACTCAGCTATTGCTTCATTGTGGTGTGAACATGTGCAGAGAGAGATGGAGAGACACTCTCCCTGAATAAATGTGCAAGCCAGCCCGGGAAAAAGGCGCCGGAGAGCAAACTTGAGCTCTTATTCTGTGGGCAGCCCAGAGAGGCAAGACAGACGAATTCTGGCAGAGGAGTGAGACAAGAATTTGCTGTTGTTCCGGACACGGGTATCAGGGGCACGACTGCCTTTCCGATGTGAGGATGGTGGGCCTCCTTTCATCAAAGCAGTGTTGACCAAGAGATGCCTCAGGCCGAGGCATAGGGAGTAGACCCTGAGACGAGGTGAGTGTGCAGGGTGATTACTGGGGAGGCACGTGGGAGCAAGACCTCGGCAAGGGAGTGGACAAAGGGAGGAGCTGGGCTGCGGGGCCCACACCTCGTGGTGTGACCCAGAGCTGGAAGTGTCCTGGGTTGTTGAGAGTTGTCCTGAGATTCTCAGGTCTTCATGCCTTGCTTGGATGGGCCACGGATGCGGGCTGCCCGGGGAAGGCTGGGCCCTAGCCGAGCAGTTCTCTGCAGGTGAGGCAGTCCCTGAAGAGGACCCATTGCTTCCCCTCGACTCCACTGGCTTGGTTGGAAAAGCATCGTTCTGTGCCAGGATCTGGTTCTGTGGTGGGGACCTGAGGTCCCAGAGGGTGAACTCCTGCCTACCTGAGAGTCCCTGTCTCTTGGGAGGGCTCCCAGGAGAGAGCAGAGGGCCCACATGGTGAGGTCGGCTGAGTTCTTCTTGGGGCTGCCTTTGGTTTCTTAAGCAAAAACCCAATTCTCCAAGTAAGGGAAGAGCTGCTCTAAAATGAAGAGACAGAGATGGTGCCCTTAGGCTCTCTCCACCATCTCTGGTAGAATCCCAGCCAGCAGCACGGGCTTGACTTCCCATCCCTGCCCCCCTAGCTGCATCACCTGGGACATGGCACTCGCCCTCTCTGAGTCTCAGTTGTGTCCATCATCAGAAACGTGGCCAGGGCCCCTGCAGAGGGTGGTTGTAGGCTTCAATGTACTGGTGAAAACATGTGGAGGGGTTTGTAAGTGAAATAAACCTATGTTAGATGGTTGTGTCATTCCCAAAGACTGGGTTCCCACTGACAAGAAACGTCTAGTAGAAGTGTGATTCTACTTGCATCTCCATTCACGAAGTTCAGCCACGGACTTCCTTGGGAAGGGAGAAAGTCAAGGTTCCTTACAGTTGTGGTAAGTGGCATAACAATGATTTGCTACCAAGTTACCAAGTGTGAATGCAAACACAGGATTCACCTGGCCTTGATGGCAGGGGTAGCAGGGGGACAGTGGCCTAGAGTTGGAGATTCATCAAACAACATCCCACAGCTCCACTCAGAGAGGGCGCATCACATATTTGCAAACCTTGATGGGGGATTTTCATTGACTTTAATTCATTGCTGGGGGCAGGTTACTGGCTATAGTTGCCAACAGACAATTTTTGAATCAGTGGGGAAAAAATTCAAGCCAACAGAGGTCCCAATTAAAACCTCAGTTAAGTGGGTGGGAGGGTTTGAGTGTCGGTCTGGAGGTCGTTGTCACGGCAGTTGTTCAGTATTTACTGGGCTCCAGCCAGGTGCAGGCAGCTTTCTAGGCTTTAGGGGTACAACTAAGAATAAGGCAGACGGGCACCGGGCCTCACAGAGCTTCCTGCCAGATGAGGACGAGAAGAGAAGAAAGATTTTGCGACTGACAGAAACTACTCAATTTAAGGGATGGTGGCCTTCCTGGGCCTTGCAATGTCTGTGAGAAATCTTGCCTGGCATGATTGGGAAGCTTGGAGGACAAACTCATGGGTAAGAGCACGTGCTGTACATTTATCCATTCAACAAATGTTTATTGAGTGCTTACTGTGTGCTCTATTAAGTGCTGAGATTACAGCAGTGAACAAGATAGACAGTGTGTCTGTACCGTTAAGGGCATATACCCTACTGTGTGTTCAGATAGTCATCATTTAAGGCCATGAGCCATTAACTCTAATTTCGATAAGCTACCCTGCAAACATTGGTGTAGCTTCCCTGAGGTCCTCCACTGTGTCTTGACCTACAACTCTAGGTGCTGTTTTCCCACCCATGGTCCCTTCTTATCTTGGCTGTGTAGTCAAATCTCACTTGAATTCCATCAAGGTGAGTTAATTGCTATAACCAATAGCCCCAAATCTCAGCGGCTTCAAACAATGGATGCTTGTCCCCCACTCTTATTCCAGTTGAGTGGGGCCTGGCGGAGCAGGGAAGGCTGCTGAATGTAGAATTCAGGCTCAGTGCTCTCCATCCTGTGCATGGAGAAGGTACACTGGCTCTGAACTGCCTCCACCCAGCAGTGGGTGCCAGCCGCCACCTCCAAACGCATCACCTTGGTCCATCTGGTCACAGGCTCCCCCAGAAGCCTTTGAGATTGGGGAATCTGATCTAGTGGTGTGTCTAGGAGACGGAGGAGAACAGGGTCATTGATGGGCATTGCTCTTGCTGATCACCCCCAGCCCCAGGAATGGCTCCTTCAAAGGCTCCTGTTGCTAAGACAACTTAGTCAACAACTATCCTGCTGCATCTTGTATGGTTGGCTTGTCCCAGAAAATGCTCACACCTGTGGCTAAATGTCAAGTATACGTTAGTTTCCCTTCTTGTCTGTGCCTCCTGGGACTTCCATAACAAAGACCTGCAAACGGGGTAGCTTAAAACAACAGAAAATTATTGTCTCACAGTTCTGGGGCTGGAAGTTCAAAATCAAGATGTCCCCAGGCCAGGCTGCCTCTGAAGCTTGTAGGGAAGAATCTGTTCCAAGCCTCTCTCCTGGCTCCTGGTGGAGTTTGCCCACAACCCTTGGACTGCAATCTCCACCTCTGTCGTCACATGGTGTCCTTCCCTCCTGGTCTGTCTGACGGTGCCCAGCTCTCCCTGTCTGATAAGGGCCCCCCAATCCAGTTCGGCCTCATCTGAACTGATAGCATCTTCAAAGTTCCTCTTTCCAAATAAGGCCAGCTTCATGGGTCTGGGGATCAGAATTTGAAGATGCACGCCTTTCTGGGGATGCAATTCAATGCATAACTCTCCTCAACAAAATTATGTGCTAATTATTTTCTAAACAGTAGCCTTATCTCATACTTTTTCAGAATTATAGGTGAGATTGCATTTGTTTATTTTTTACCTTTTATTGGTAAATGACTAAAAAAACTGTTTGGCAGAAAAAAATTATGTAATTACAACACTGTGAGCATAAATGAATAAATAAATAATCACACACTGTGGTCTGAGCCCACTACTCCCAGGGTTGTTTTGAGACTCAAATGAGATAATGCAGTAAGATATGGGGCATGGATTGTAGGTGCTGAATAAACGTTACTTATATTTATAATAATTTCATAGGAAATTTCATGGGAAACTGCTCAAGGAAAATGTATTAGCAAGCCAACCTAAGTAGAATCTAAAGAAGTCTAGATTCTTTTTTATTTTTGAGTAGCCAAGGCTAAAAGAGAGATGCCCTGAGTTCCAGGGCTGAAGCCAAGTTTGACAATGAATGCTTTTCAGGGTTGCCAAGGGAAGCCCCATGCACTCACCTGATGCTCGGGACAAGAACCCAGGGAGGGGCTGGGTCCTGGGGCTGTGAGATGCGAAGGAAGGTGTCTCGCAGCCCTCTATGAGCTCGCGGTCCTAGGAGACAGAAGCTTCTATGAGGCTGCCTGGAGTCTGTTCCACTGGCCAGTTAAAAGCACGATTTCCACCCCGACCTCCTCCTTGCACAGTCTAGTGTTCTGTGTATTCACTCGATAAATATCGATGGATACGTTTTTCTAGGCACAGTGGCGTCTATTGGAATTTTCTGCTGTGTTTTGGAATGTAGGTCTCAGTCTCCCCATCAATGAAATGAGGCTCAGAGATAATAATGAGACTTCACGTGGCTGGTGTGAGATCGAACGTGGCATCGTAGGCAGAGTATTTGTGGAAACAGCAGGGATGTTGACATAATCAGTTGCTATCAGTGCTATCAACAGTGCCATTTGGAAGCATACTTTTCATTAATATTATTTTCAGCTGGAAAAAAATTCCCATGGTCAAATGGGCAGTGCTGCTGCTAAACAGTCTTATTTCCTGATATTTTCCAATCTTATCAACATTTGTAAAATGTAAAATTTCTAATTTCTAGATTTCTTTTTTTCCAGCTTTGGGGCTTAAAAAACTTATGTCCCTGTTGCTCATGACCACACACACTGGCTAACTGATGATTTTAATTAATGAGCTGTTTGTGCCCATTGATTGCATCTCAATTTATTTATTTTTAAACCCTGCTATTGCTTTCATTAAAAATCAGGGCAAGTAAATATTTGGAAATGATATACAGAGGTGTAATCTATTATAAAGATATATCTCAGTGAAATGGAGGAAATAAGGAGAAATAAGGATGACATACTTAAGAACTAAGCATACTAAATTCCAAACACCCAAGGTAAGTCTGCCTTTAATTTTTGAATGGTCCAATTAATGTTTTTTCTCCTCTCCGCCTTGGACTTTTCCTAAGCACACTAGAATTCCAATATCTGTGCAGGCAATCATCCAGGGCATATGTGCCTCACTTCTGATTTGGTAAAATGAATTGTTTTAAAGAAAACAGGATGGTCACTCATAAATCAGATTGCCGTATTTATTCTCCAGTGGAGAGTAAAAGAAAGTTGCTTCTTTGTCGTTTGCCTTTAAATTTCTGATTAACATTTCCTTCAATTCAAGATACCTTATTGGCAAAAAACCCAGAGATGCTTATTTCAACAGACTGTTTAGGACCAATAAATTCTGCTAATACCAATCATTATTCAGCTGCCCCTCTAGCAGTTCATTTAGAAATGTGTTTCCTGTCTCCAGAGATTGCCCATTGCCCAGATGGTCAACTCCACGGGCAAAAAGCACACACTGATGCCTTGGGGTCCTGGCCCAGTCCTGGGGGCAGCTTTGCAGCTGGCTAGGGGTGAAAGGGTGAGTGCTGCCCAGGGCTGGGTGCTTGCCACAAGTAGCTCATGGGCAGGTTGTTGGTGTTTGTTTCCTCTGTCATATTTGTGTATTCCTGACTCTCATTAGCAGCAACACTCCAGAGCTCTGAAAGAGAGAAAAGCAAGCCTGGTTCTCGGAGGTCAGCCTTCGGCAGAGTGTCCTCCTTGTAGCTTTAAAAATGCAAAAGGAAGAGAAAAGAGAAGTGGTACCTCGGCCTCCTGAGACCTCACTAACCTGTCCTCCCTCCCACATGTGGATGGAGAGATTTGGGGCCTTTAATGCAGAGCGTGCCATCCCCGGGCAGCCGCGTCCCAAGCCCGGTCAGAATCAGCTGGAACGACAGCCCTCTTTGGGCAGCCTGGCAGGCTGGGTAGGGGGTGGGGAAGGAAGCTGCCAACCTTCTTTGCAATTCAGATGGCAAGGTTCTCCCGGGCTCGTTTACCATCTGCTGGGCACACAGACATTTCTCTATTTGGTCATTAATTAATGTCCTAACTACAAAGCCACACCAAACGTGCAAAACTGGTCTTTCTGAGGCACTTGTTTATGGAGTTGATACAATGCATTGCTTTTCGAATGTAGGACTTTCTACTGCTTCAGGCTGGCCTCTACTGCAGTTGGTTTGAATTAGTTAAAACACATATTCACTCCCTAAACTCATTTCATTTAACTACTCAGAGGCTAATTAAATTAATAACATCTGAAATTTTACTTTATTTTCCATGCTTTTCCTAAAAAGTAACATTAAACCCAGGCAACACAAAGACATCTTTACTCCTTTGACAATTTGGTGATTCTGTTTATACAATGAGGAATGCTCTCAGGTTGTCTCGATTCACCCTCTCTTCTTCTCAACACCTGCCTTTCTGAGTCAAAAACCAGAAACTTGGTCTTGGTTTTGTTTGCTGAAAATTGGGTTGATCGAGTCCTTGAGATTGGGTCAGTAGCTTCTGTCTTAACTTACCATGGGACCTGGGACAAGTCTCAAAACTTCTTTGTATTTGGACTTTACCCCTGTTAAATGGGCTTGGGACAAGTGGCCTCCAAAGCCCTATCCCCGAGAGCATCGTGCTGGCAATCACGGCTGAGACTGTGTTCCCAGCCTAACCGAAGGGTTGAAAGCAAAGCCATCCGAGGGGGTTGAGCCTGCTATGGCTGGAGGAGGAAAGGCTGAGGAAGGGGTGCTAGGGTCTGCAGGTGCAGTGAGCTGCCAGAAAGTTCAGCCATTTTGGGGACGGTTGACCAGTGACCAAGGAGTAGAATTTAAAACCCACCAATAATGTTTTAGCAGAAGGAGTCCCTGGCTTCCCAACCCACTCAGGTGATTTCCCAAGAAAGCATCAGGAGGGACCTCATAGGAGTGTCTGGACATTCATTCTCCCTTACACCTGTCTCAAAACAACCAGGCTTCCTTGTGGGGTGTGCGCCTTGACCCAAAATGAAGCGATCCCGTCAAAGAGTGTCCAGCATGATGCAGGTGCTAGCATCTTCCCGCCTCCAGCTCTTTGATCTGGAAAAGTTGGACAATGGACTAAGTGTTTGTGAATGTGGGTTCACTGCCACTTTACTTTCCGTAGCAGAACGGAGTTTTCTTATCCTGGCAGAAAGCCCACAAATTAGAAGGAATGTCCTGGGTAGGTGAGAAAGCATGGGGCGGGGCACGGGGAAGGATAAAAAGTGACTTTTGAGTTCTTCAACCCCAGCTCCCTACGGCCCTGTCTAAGTGTCTTGGAGAGCCAGGTGTGTCCTCGCAGCCCTCCTGGCTCGGTGCTTCAAGGGGGATTACACGGAGGGCCGAGGGCCCTCCGCAGAGATAGTCTGTCCTCTCTGATGCTGCAGTAGGGTGGGCAGCTCTTCCATGGCCCCCTCAGTGTGGGTGTGTGCACAGGGTGGAGGAGGGGTGAAGCTGCAGGCAAAGGCCCCAAAGCAGAGGCCCAGTGTGGCTGGGCCCATTCCAGGGGAGAGCCTGTCCTCAAAGGCCTCGTCCCGCGCCGGCTGCAGGGGTGCGGCTGAGTGGTGGGGGGTAGGGGGATGAGGATGCCGGCTGACTTGGCTTCTTCCAGGCCTGCTCTGGAGTGCCAGCAACCGCCTGCCATGTTCAGATGCAGTGAAGGCAGTGGGGTGGGCTGTGAACTTGGAACTGGGGCCAGGCCCAGGGGAGATGGGACCTGACTTTAGTTGGTGGCGAGCCCAAAAGAGAAAAGAAGCCACCACCCCTCCATTTGCATTGCTTCCCCTCATGACAGTTAATCACCCCCACATCCATCTAACCCCTTAAAATACTGGCCAAAGAGCCCTGGGAGAGCCAACTCAGGGAGGGCAGCCACCTCCCTGCCTCTCCGCTCCAGCTCCAGCTGCTTTTGGGGTGCATCCCCCGCATCTTTCGTGGAGGCTTAGCTAGGGGGCACAAGGCCAGCCCCCCACCCCCAGACGTTGCCCCGCAGCCTGGGAGCTCTTCAGGCTCCCGCCGCCTGTTGAGACAGCAGAGCTGCAGGGCACCCTCCTCTAGACTGCACTCCCCTTTGGGGAAACCGAGCTCTAGGCAGCGCTTCTGCGGGTGTCGCCCTCCCGGTGAGTGCACCCCCTCCCCACCGCCTCGAGCTGACAGTCGGGCGGCACCTTCGCACTATTAGCGCCTCTTGTGCCGCTGCCGATGTTAATTAAAACCGACGCGTGCCAAACCCCTCCCCCCAAGAAACCCCCCACCCCCCAAAAAACCTCAAAATATTTTCTTCCGGGCAGACTTTGACCTCCGTGTAGGCTAACCTTGGGGAGCAATAGCTATCGTTAATGGCTTAAATCTATCAAAACACCTTCTTGATTGATAAACATGCCGGGTTTATATTATGATTACTGCATACAATTTTCTGTCACTGTTAATTTATTTGAAAGTCTTAACCTGGTAGGGTATGACACTGGCAGTATTTTATAATGAGAACTGTACAAATAAATCACCCCCTCCAAATAGTACAAAGAAAGCACCGCCCGATCGTTCAGCACACCGAGGCCTCAACGTGCACACAGACAGGCCCAGACGTGGGCTGGGGGGGGGGCCCGCACCCGAGCCCCGTCACTGCTGCCCGGATAATTTGGACTCGTGTAGGTCTTTCATCTAATGATGTCCAAGTGGTTTGAGTGATGGAGTGTTAACCCCCCCTCTCTTCATTTGGGGAGGAAAAAAATCATCAAGCTACGGAAAGGTCCCACCTCTGGTCTACGAGCGGACTCCCAGCCCAGCACGGCCTCCATGCTGCTAGGCCCTGAACTTGGAGTCTGAACCCCTGAAGAACCGCTCCCAGTGCTTTCCCCTTGGCAGGGCCAGAGGCTGACCGAGCAAGCCATCTTGAGGATGCCGCGCTGCAGACTTGCAGGCAGCCACCCGGGCACCGAGATGGGAGGTGGGCTGTGCTCCCTCGCCTGCTGCCCCCGGCCCAGCCTGTCCCGCTGGGGAGAGCGGCCAGGTAAGGCAACCCCTGCCCACCTGGAACGCGGCGTTCGATTAGGCCGCTCTTCAGCAGTTGAGGGCTATTCAGACAATATCGAAACATTCCCAAATGAACTTTGCATAGAGACATTTTCATTCGCTGCCTCCCTCCTCATGCATATTAACAAATGGTATGCGCGGCCTCATTTAATTCGCTGATTTTACATTCGGATCACTTTCTCTTTTACAGCTATTTTTACCGGGCTTCATTAATCTTTGTTGAATACAATGGTATACATCTTTAATGCGGCCGCTGTCAAGCCATATTTCAGCAAGAGCTGCAAACTGAATGACAGCAAGCAATATTAATAAATTTAACAGGGGCGATATCAATTTTTAACAGAATGAATGTGGAAAGCTAAATGTATTATTTTTCGTTTAAATCATAGGGTTTATCACCGGTTAAGTAGCAGCGATTTCGGGGAAGCTTGTGACGTGCCATACAAATAGATTTACATCTCATTAATAAGTAAATTAGGCAAATGCCTTTCAAGTTCAGACAAGTACATAAGTGTAATCTCCATATTAAAGGAGTAGTCTTTGATAAACCACGGAGGAATTGTGGCAGCCAAGGATGTGACACGATGCTGGAGACAGCATCCCATCCCCAGCCCACCTTTAATTACACTGCTTCATTACTAAAGAGATAAGTGTCTCTCCAGTTAAAATTCTATAAATGAACAGCATGCCAGCACCTCCCAAATCATTTTTGCAGGAACTATGAAAAGGTGGTAACCGTTCTGAACAAAAACGGATTTTCCTACCCTGTAATAACATGAAAATATTAAGATAAATTTCCTTTAAATCTCTAAAGGAAATCATCCATCAAGGACACGATTTTGTTTGAGAAAGGAAAAGGGAGGTAGAGCAAGAGAAAAAAAAGGAAAGAACCAAAACTCTGATTTTTAAAAAAAATTCCTCTTCATAAATCCCAACAGAGATAATTTGCTGTAAAATGTAAACCCAGTGAGAACTTGTCTGTCTGTGTTAAATAAAAAAGTTACGGTTGGCAGGAGGCATGTTTTTGCAGTAGCTTTAGCGATTATAGGAAATTACATGCAAAGCCAGAGTTCTGGTCCTAAGTTAATTTATAATTGGAAAAAACTTATTAATTAGCTATGTCGCTCTAATTAAGAATTAGAAGAGTGTGTGTTAGGAAGCCAGTCAGTGGCCAACTGACAGGGGCCTTGGCAAAGCCCAGAAGAGGCAGATGCTCAGCCTTGTCCACTGCCTCCTGCGAGGATGTGCTCTCAGCTGTACACACATCTTCTGTCCCCGGTGCTCGAGCACAAAGCCCGGGAGGGATGGCGAGCCTGCCCAGCCGCAGGCACAAGCGGATTCTCCAGCGTCCTGTGGGGTGGCCACTTCACAGCCAAGGGCAAAGCCCAGACCCGACCCAATGGCAGGCTCACTGGGCAACTCGCCAGGCTTCTAGAAGCTTCCAGAAGCTTCTAGATGCACAAAGACTGACAAGCCCACAGCCAGCCCTCCTGTCATTCCCTTGTTCTCTTTTTGTTTCCAAACTGGCTTGATTTTCCTCTGCATTTTTAAAAGCACCCTTCTTATTGTTTTCTTTCCATCCATTGGAGCATTCCCAAAAGGAATTAAATGTTAAAGCATTTCTAAAAATCAGGAAATTTCCAAAAATCACCTGTTTATTTGAAAATGAGATGTTAGAATCTTTAATTCCAGTGACTCCCATGATGGCTACTGCATCTTTCCTTGGATTTTGCATCTTCAGCTGTGGAAACCAGAACAGTGAAATGGTTCTTCTATTCTGGTCTGTTATTAAGACAGAAAATGCAATAAGAGGGCAAACAATAAGATGAAAGCTACTGTCTAAGTTAATTGTTCTCTGCAAAATATACATGATTAATTATTTTTTTTATCCCAACCTAAACCTTTCACATCTGTAAGGATCATTTTCCATTCTACAGGTTTGCTTTCAATTAGGGCTGAACAAAAGCTCAAGTGGGCATTGGAGAGAATTCAGTGTCCTTATTTGAATACCAAAAAAGATGTCCCCCAGATAATGATGTTTTAAAAAAAAAAAAGGTACATTAGCACATTTCTACTATTCCATTCCATTTGCTGGCAAAACACAAGTTTCCTGATACACTTATGAGGCTAATGGTCTTTTTTTGTTGTCTGCACTAAGCCTATTATTCATTTCAGATTACAGGCTAAGTGGTGTGTTTAAAAGTAATTCAAATGGGAAACTGACTTTCTTTAAAATAGGGGTTTTAATCCCTTTTCACAATCATTAGTCCCTATTAGTTAAAAGAACAAGGGTAGGACAAGGAATAGCTTGCTAGATGTTTTGGGTGTTGCCTCTAATGAAACGGGGGGCAAAGGTAAAGTGTCCCCCAGCTTCTGCATCCCTGCCAGGACCCCATTAACTGGGTGGTTTTCCAGGAGAGCTTGGGAAGTTACTGGTGGAGCCTTGAGTTCTGGATGTAGTCTCTGGGGCTTGTTTGTGGGGTTTGCTAGACGTCCCAGCAGAGATCGCACAATTTGAACAGGAGCCGAAATTCCAAAAGGCAAACTCATTCTAGATTTCTGAGGTTATAATAAAAATATTAAACTCTCTGGAACTGATGGCCTTTCTAATTTACACTCAAGGCATGGAGGATCCAAGACCAAAACCTTCGAAGCAGATGTTCAAATCCGCCAGCATCTGGGATAAGGAAATGTGAACAACCCTCAAGGAACCTGGCACGCCGCAGACAAGTTACCAGCCGTGCTCTCTTCTGCTCCTCCTCCCGTGACCCCCAGAACCTTCCCAGCTGTGGGCGGGGGGCTTGGACGCGGGACAGGCAAGAGGGTTTGCTTTGACATTACCGGGTCTGTGATGAAGCCTTTGAGCGGTGAGGAGCTGACAGCCCTTGGGCAGGTACGGCTCCGGCCTCCATCCCTGGGCAGCCCCCCTCAGAACCACCTGCTGCTTCTCCTGTGCTGCCACGACGAGGAGGAAGGGGCTTAGCTGCTGGTGGTCCCGGGAGACTCTCCAGTGCACTGCCGGGGGGCTCAGCTGCTTTTCTGTAGGAAGGGGGCTCTGGGGAATGAGTTGACTCCTCCATGACCCCAAATCAAAGCAGAGGCAGCACCGGGGGCCCCCCAGCCATGCCCCACCTGCGGAGGCGCCGAGCCTGCAAATCCATGGCTGGGGCCTGCCCAGGTTTACGGAGAACGAGGCCACCTCTCACTGGGTCAGCTCACCAAAACCTCTGTTTGCCTGCGCTCACCCCACTTTTTTTTTCCATCACTGTTTGGCATGTGCTGACCCATAGCAGTTAGAAAAGAAGAGAACAAGAAAGGTATAAATATTACAATGGGGAAGAGTATTTTCTTTATTTGCAAAGAATATGGCAATGTAATAGGAACATTTTAAAATATAAAAGAATGAACTGTAAATAGGAGAAATGATAAAATTTCAGTGACAGTTTAAAATAAGCAAATTCAATTACCTTCTTGTATATAAATGATAGTCATTTTGATAATAAACTGGATAAAAGATTTCATCGACAAGAGCAAAACCTCTCTATAAAGCACCTAGGGATGGTTGCTGAGAAAGGCACGGGGTACGTGTATAAGTAAACTATAAAACTCTAACAAGGGACATAAAAGAAGACTTGACTAAATGTAGACTTATGCCATGTTCTCAGACAGCAAGACTCAATATTGCAAAGATGA
Organism: Tolypeutes matacus; assembly: GCA_026826555.1. Classification (NCBI taxonomy): domain Eukaryota; kingdom Metazoa; phylum Chordata; class Mammalia; order Cingulata; family Chlamyphoridae; genus Tolypeutes; species Tolypeutes matacus. The sequence continues at coordinate 11,654,668 of JAKSZT010054544.1, forward strand.
CAATGCTCCCCAAGTTATTTGTAATGCTAAACAATATCACAATACAATTCCAACAGGACTTTCTGTGTGGGACTGATTTTGGAAAGGGATAACATGATCCTAAGTTTAATATAAAAGATGAACATGGAAAAATAGGACATTTCTGAAAATAACAATATAAATAATGAGGAGGAACTGATTGTACCATATATTAGATGAAGTATAGCAAATAACATGTCTAGTAGCTATGCAGATTCAAACAGATGCCAAAACCAGATTATAGAATCTGCTCTTCCATGCCCAAAAAACACCCAAGCATGCCTGTTAGTTTAGTATGTGCTTTGAGGTGGCATTTTGAAATCAATTTGAAAAATAAATTGTTTAATGAATGGTGATGGGACAGCTAAGTAGACATTTATGGAGAAAATCCCAGAATCATCAGGATACTGCAAACCGATATCAGGGTATTTTTGTCATAAGGACAAGAGCCAGAGCTAGGAGTTGCCTTCCACGTACGGGTCGTTTTATTATCTGAAGTTTTTCACATTGGTATTATGACTTTGTTGACTCCAAAGATGGGTGCATTGTGTATATGTTTTAGAGAATTTATAGGCAGATGGCAGTAAAGAGTCTTGTTCTAACAAAGTTCGCGTGTGATGACAGTTTCCCACGTCTGGAAGTCGGGGGGCTGGCTCTCATCTGGTTGGTGTGTATCATCTGCTTAAGGCTTAGGCAGGAAGCACAAGTTCAGTAATTGAAAGGCCTTGTTAATTTAACCACAGACCGTTACACAATAAGTGCGTTGTCTGCCACCAAAGGACAACCACCCAAACGGAAACGGAAACAAAACCCACAACAACAAAAGCAAGCCTTTGGTATCGGTTCCTGGTAAGAACTGGAACCTTTCGTATTGCAGTTTATATCCTTTGCTATCTGTAAATTCACCAGAAGAATATTGTTTGTGTTTCCAATTTAAATTACAGGTCCTCTCAATTTGTCACAAATCTCTATGTCATTACTGACATTCATTTTCTATTAATAATTTATTTTGCAGCACATTTAATTTGTGCTGATTTTTATTATTAAGAAATAAATAGTATATTAGCTTAATTTTTTCCTTGAGAAAAGGTCACCTTTTTTTAAATTTGTACAAAGGCAGCCTATGAACTAACACATCCTCTTCATCATAACATGTACTGAAATTAAGTCCAGATGTAAATAGCTATAATATAAAAAATGCAGCCCAAAATGAACTAGAAGAAATAAATAAATGCTCTTGAGAAGGAGAAGGACTTAAATGAGAGGGTGAAATCATAAGAAAAAAGATGGATAAATTTAAAGGGGAAAAATTCATGCATATGAATATATAAATATATATTTACACATATATAGCAAACAAAACATAAACCAATGAAAAAAGCAAAGAAAAAGCAAAGCTATATGACAGATAGGAAAGGATCATAGAGGACAGAGAAATACCTACTACTAGTTACTACTAGTTACTCTAGTCACAGTAGCCTTAATGCATGAAAGGTTCCTTCAGATTAATTAGAAAAGTTTAGCAGCTCAGTTAAAACATGGTCAAAGGAATGAAAATGGTAATAAGGAAAGGAAAAGATGTTAGGAATCACTTGTAATCAGAAACCGAAATTAACCCCAGATATTATTTTTGC
>JAKSZT010054544.1:11661319-11693824 GCA_026826555.1 Tolypeutes matacus
GGAGAACTTTGGGACCTATAAGAACACAGATGAATACCTCTGCTGCTCTCCCCAGCTGAAAGGCCCCAGAAAAGGGATCAAAACCACGTTATCACATTTAGTTCATAGCAGAATTCAAACGACAATGCAAGGCATTCCCTTTTTATGAAGCCACCAAAAAGCTAAATCTTGATAGCAAAGGAAGAATAAGCTATGGAAAAGTGCTCACTGGATCTCATTTTCTGCAGCCATTTAAAGCTGCAAATTTAAATATGTATGTCTGTGTGCATATTAGGTGAAAAGGCATATTCTGCTTATTTCTCCAGGTGATCACAGGAAGAAAGGGCCAGTGAAGTTTGGACAGGGAGGCCATGGTCTAGGTGAGCGTGAATCAGATATCTGCTTCTACATCTTCTTGGGTCTGAGCACACAGCCTGTGCTCCTGAAGGTGCCTCTTCCTTACAGATCTCAAGGCCAGGAAGACGAGTGGGCAGCCATCAGAGCCAGCTTGCTGCACCCCCCCCCCAGGGGAATTCTTCAGAAACCTGGAAGTCAACAGTATGACCTACTGGCATTTGTGGACAGGATTTATTAAGAAGAAAGACCACACTGATTTTCAACGCCTCTGCATTCTGCAGGGAAATGGTGTGTGTGTGTGTATGTGTGTGTGTGTGTGTGTGTGTAGAGGGGTACTGGAAGACAGCAGAAACAACTGGACTGGGACCTTCTGAGACCCAAGGGAAGCCTAGAGGTGAGGAATGCTGTCTAGGAGATTCATGGTAAGGAGAGATGTTTCTTGTGTGGGGTTCAAGGTACAAAACACACAACTGCCCAATAATCAGAGAATAATAAATATAGCTCTGGTTCTTTGATACAATTATGTACAGCCTTTTTTAAAGATATAATTCACATGCCATAAAATTTACCCTTTTAAAGTGTACAATTCAGTGGACTTTGGTTTATTCACCAGCTTGTGCAGCCGTCCTCACTCTCTAACGCTGCAGTATTTTCAGCACCCCACAGAAAAGTCCACACCCACTAACAGTCACTCTTCATTTCTTCCTATGCCCAGGCCCTCACAACTGCTAACTTACTTTCCATCTCTGTGGATTTGCCTGTGCTGGACATTTCATATAAATGGAATCATATGATCTGTGGGCTTTTGTGACTGGCTTATTTCCCTTAGTGTAATGTTGTCAATTTTCCTTCATTTTGTAGCATGTATCATTTCTTCATTCATTGTTATGGCTGAATAATATTCCATTATATGGATCTACCACATTTTGTTTATTCATTCAGTAGCCGATGGACAGTTGTATTGTTTCTATTTATTTTTCTTGGCTATTATGAATAATGCTGCTATGAACTTTTATCTAAAAGTTTTTGTGTGGACATGTTTTCAATTTTCTTAGGAATATACCTGGGAGAGGAATTGCTTGGTCATATGAGGAACTGCAGGCTGTTTCCAATGCAGTTGCACCATTTTATATTCCCTCCAGCAGTGTATGATGATTCTAACTTCACATCCTCTCCAACACTTGTTATTGTCCATCTTTTGGATTTTAGCCATCCTAGTGAGTGGGAAAGAGTATCTTATTGTGGTTTTGATTTTCATTTCCCTAATCACCAATGATGTTGAGTATCTTTCCATGTACTTACTGGCCATTTGTATACTGCAGTAGATTGAACTATGTACCCCAACCAAACACATTTTCTTAATCTTAACCCATGTTCCAGTGGGTGTGAACCCATTTGTAAAAAGGCCCTTTTGAAGATGTATTGTCTGTGAGGTGTGGACTCATTTGTGAATAGGATCTTCTAAGATCCTGTTTAGATGTGGCCCACCTGAAACAGGGTGGGTCTATCCGTATGACTGGAGGGTTTATTAAGAAATGTGGGTGCAGCCAGAGGAGCTGGAAACTGGGGGTCTTCAGAAACTGGAAGAGGAGACACAAGGAGCGAGAAAGATGACCATGTGGCAGGAGGCAGAGATGTGAGCCAAGGAACCCCAAGGATTGTGGCAAGCCAACCCAGAATGCCAGAGACTTGAGGGAGAAAGCATGGCCTTCCTTGGTGATGCCTTGATTTGGGACATCTTTCCTCTAAAACGGTGAACCAATAAATTCTCATTGTGTAAGCCAATACATTGTGTGGTATTTGTCAAAACATCCTGACAAACTAAGACATAGATTTTCTCTGGAGACATATCTATTCAAATCCTTTGCCCATTTTTAAAATTGTTACTCATCTTTTAATTGTTGTAAGAGTTCTTTATATGTTCTGGGTACTCCACCCTTATAAGATACATGATTTACAAATATTTTCTCCCTTTCTGTAGATTGTCCTTTCGTTTTCTTGATAATGTCCTTTAAAGCACAAAAGTTTTTAATTTTTTAAAAGATTTATTTATTTACTACCCCCTCACCCACTTCATTGTTTTGTACTAGCTGTCTGCTCTCTGTGTTTTCTTCTGTGTCAGCTTGTCTTCTCTTTAAGTGGCACTGAGAACCAACCCTGGGACCTTCTGGAGTGGAGAAAGGCTGCTCAATTTCTTGCGCCACCTCAGCTCCCTGGTCTGCTGTGTTTTTCATTGTCTCTTTTCTGTGTTTCTTTTTGTTGTATCATCTTGCTGCGCCAGCTCTCCACATAGGCCAGCACTCCATGTGGGCCAGCACTCCGTGAGGGCCAGCACTCCACGTGGGCCAGCTCGCCATGCAGGGCCAGCTTGCTTTCACCAGGAGGCCCTGGGAATCGAACCCTGGACCTCCTATATGGTAGATAGGAGCCCAATCACTGGAGCCGCATCCACTTTCCAGAAGTTTTTAATTTTAATGAAGTTCAGTTTATCTAGGTTTTCTTTGGTTGCTTATTCTTTCATTGTCATGTCTAAGAAACCATTGCCTAATCCAAGGTCATGAAAATTTGCACTTAAGTTTCCATCTGAGAGTCTTATATTTTAGCTTTTACATTTTGGTTTGACCCATTCTAGTTAATTTTCGTATGGTATGAGGTAGGGGTTTCATGTCAATCTTTTCCATGTGGAAATCCAGTTTTCCCAACACCATTTGTCAAAAACACTATTCTTTTTCTGCCAAAATGTCTTGGAATTCTTGTCAAAAATCAATTGCCCTTGAATATATGAGTTTATTTCTGGACTCTCAATTTCATCCTATTTGTCTATCCTTATGCCACAGTCTTGATTACTGTAGCTACACAGTAAATTCTGAAATTGGGGAATATGAGTCCTCCAACTTTGTTCCTCTTTTTCAAGATTGTTTTGACTATTCTGGGTCCCTTAAGAGTTTTAGGATCAGCCTGTCTGTTTCTGAAGCAAAGCCAGCTGGGATTTTGATAAGGATTGCATTGATTTTGCATATCAATTTCCGGACTATTGCCTTCTTAAGAATATGACACTTTTCAATCCATGAACACAGAGTGTCTTTGCATTTAGGGTTTCTTTAACACTTTTCAATGAAATTATTTTACTTTTCTGTGTACAAGCCTTGCACCTCTTTTGCTTAATTTATTCTTACATATTTTATTTCTTGCTGGTACTATTGTAAAAGGAATTGTTTTCTTAATTTTAGTTTTGAATTCTTCATTACTAGTGTATAGAAATACAGTTGATTTTTAAATCAGTCTTGTATCCTGCAACTTTACTGAATTTGTTTATTATCTTAAAATTAGATACTTAAAATTAGAGGTACTTTTACTTCTTGCTTTCTAATTTGGGATTGTTCTATTTATTTTCCTTTCTTAATTGCCCTGGCTAGAATCTCCAACAAAATGTTGGCTAGCGGTTGTAGAAGTGAGCGTCTTCCTCGGATTCTCGATCTTAGGGGGAATGTTTTCAGACTTTCACCATTCAATGTGATGTCAGTTTTTGTTTTTTTCATGGGAATCTTTTATAAGGTTGAAGAAGTTCCCTTCTATTCCTAGTTCACTGAGTGTTTTTATCTTTGAAAGCTCATAGTCAGCCTTTTGAAAAACATATGTTGGCGGGAATTTTTTTTTCATGCAGGAAAATGCATCCAATACAATATTAAGTGCATAATTTAGAAGACAAAGTGTGAGCTGGTAAACTTGTATTATAACTGGAAAAAGCATGGAAGGAAAAACAAGAAGAAATTGATAGTATGTCTCTCTAGATGATTAGGAATATGGATGCTTATTAATTTCTTCTTGATAATTTTTTATATTTTCCAATAAGGGGATGTATTTATTTTTATTATCAGGGATGGGGGAGATAACTGAAAAAATAGGTGCAATTGCACCAGAGAGAGAGACAGAGACAGAGAGCGTGTGTGCATGCACAGGTATGTAGGGAAGAGCCAGGAGTCCCGGGTAGAGCAGGACAGGTGAGGGTGGCACTACCGAGCTGGAGAGCACCCAGGGCGTTGGTGCTGACGGCAGGTGCCTGGCTTCCAGGTGAGAGAGCTCTGGAGCTGCTGGACTCCTTGGGATGGAGCGCTGGAGGAAGAGGAAACGTGCTTGACAGAAGATTCCAAAGAGCAGGCAGCCTCGAGCCTCTGCGTAGAGTGGACAGTCTGCACCTATTCAGCAGCAGAAGGGCCTGCAGGGGTTAGAGAGGGGTCCAGACGTGGCTCACCGGGGCCGTGTCCGCTCAGTCGTAGGAGTTTGAACTTGGCCTCACAGCCGTGGCAGCCCTTGGGCGCGTTGCTGGACGTGACTTGCCTGGGAAGGCACGCTTGAGCACAATGGCTTGAAAGCGCTGGCATGTACTCGAGTGAAATTTCTCAAACCCGGGCTCTCCCATTTCTGGAGGTAAAAGGACATTTGAAAACAACGTGCCACGTGCAGGTAAAAGGTGAGGACGTGAGCTCCTTGAAGGCAGAGCACTTTTCATGAGGCATTTCCCGGTTCCCACTGCCAGGCAACGTGCCTGGCCCGTGGCATGGGCTCAGTAAGTTTGGTTAAATTAAATTGTTTGTTGTCTTTAGACTCTGCTGGCCCTTGCCCTTCCCCTTCACCCCCGCAATTTATTTTAACTCATGTTAAGCAGAGGAGTCTGGACACCTTCCTCCAATCCCACGATTTAAATCTGTGGGCTCTTTTGGAGAACTAGATGGTAGAGAACAGGGACTGCCTAAAACACCTCCAGGTTTCATAGTTTTGGTGCCATCCCTGTGGCCGAGGCGAAACACCACAAATAGTTTTTGAAGCAATAAGAGAAAGAAAGCGCAAAATGTGGGTGGAATGATACAGAAGGTGGTTCGGAGTGCAGAAATAGTAGCTCAGCCACCCTCGGTCCTCAGCCTGCCCTGAGCCAGCCTGCAAATGTCTGCAAACCCTCTCTTAAGGCGGCACCCCGAATCTTTGTCAGAGTCCATCAGAAGAGACACCAGCCACTGCCAAGTAATTAAAAACAAACAAACAAAGAAACAAACAAAAACAACAATGCCAGACTTTACTGTTTAATATTTTAGGCTTCTGTTTGTTTTGCGACGACCCAACTCTGCCATCATAGCACAAAAGCAGCCAGAGACAACATTAGACGGATGGCCAGGCTGTGTTCCAATAAGACTCTTTAATGGATGCTGAGTCTTGAATTTCGTACAGTTCTCACATGTCACAAGTCTGTCGTCTTCTACTATGCTTTGCAATGATTTAAAAATTTAAAGCCCCTTCTTAGCTCATGGACCACATGAAACGGGGGGCGGTCCGGATTTGGACCACCTCCCTGCTTTAACCCATGAGCGCGAGACTTGCAAACCAGTAGCACCAGTGCAGCCTCCCTCGTGTGAGAGGTTTTCTCTTCCACAAGTTGCGCAATCTCTGGACTCCGTGTTGCAGGAATCGAATGAGTAGCATGTTCAGAACTCGGCCTGTTGCTTCCAGCTCTCTCTCAACCACACGTTCTAGTTTTGGTTTTTGTTTCACCTCAGCAATGCTTTCCCTTTCGAAATTCCCAGTTACTGCACCGCTCCTTTGTCTGCACACAGCTTTCCCGGAGAACACCTTCTCCAAAAATGCCCACCTGCGGCCGGCGCGGGGCCGACAGGCGAAGCCCTGTAAAATGGCTTCCTCTTTTAGTTGCCGAGAAAGAGCAAACTTTCTATGTGCTTCTTTTTAAAATGCAACCACGTAAAGGTCACAGAGGAGGAGATGAAACTCGGAGTTGTAATAAGGAAGGAGAAATAAAAAATAATGACAGAAATAAATTGTCATAAGAGGGGATACAGTTATGATTTATTGTGATATTCTACAAATTTGGAGGTGATTAAAAGCCACCTAAAATTCACATTAACAAGTCACATAAAAATGGAATTAAACTAGTGGGCATAATGTGGCAGGGTATAAAGAAAAATCATGACAGAAATAAATTGACAGAAGAATGATACTATTCAAGTTTCACTCTGTCACGCCACTCTGACAGGAGTCTAGTATTTTAATTTCAGAGTTGTGGTTGAGTTTTTGGAGTTCATTAAAGGCTCACATTAGGAATCTCATAAAAGCGAGAAGAAATTAGTGACCATAATCTGGCAGAGGAAATAAAGAAACAATAATGACAGAAATAAATTGACAGAAGAATGATACACTCAATGTTTCACTCTGACACCCTCTATTAATAGGCCGCTGCAAGCTGGAGCAAATGTCATTCATATTTTAGCCAAAGTATACCACTAATTAGGCCAGCTCTCTGCACTGGAATTAAATTTGAGATCCCTCACCTTTAGAGTGGAATCATTTGAATTCTAAAGAAAAGAGCTGGTGACAGAAAAAAAAACTTTCTACTTGGGCTTTTCTAATGAGATAAAATTCCCCCTTCTCCCCATTTCGCAGCTATAATTGCTGATTATGTTGTTACACAGCCGCGCTGCTCGCTCTCTCTTCCCATCATTATGATGTAGTCTGGCATATCAGGAGGCTTCAAACGCGCACTGGAGTGGTTTGAGTCTAATTTAGCGCTCATTTAGGCCGCAGGTACCGACCAAGGTAAACACTGCATTGTTATAATTAATTACCCCTCAGGCCTCGCCAGGCCATATCTGTTTCAGCTGACCCTTATAATAATAAGGCTTCCGGGCATATTGTATTTCTTTTGACAGATTAATTAGAAATTCAGCCGTTGAGGTACAAAGCAACTCGGTCATGAATATTTAAATGGACTGACACACAAAATCATGAAAGGACTTCTGAACTACATGACAGGCAGCGGATATTAGGCAAGTGACTCTAATCAATAATCTCTTGATCTCTTACATATTAATACACTGCCTGCTGTTATTAAGCCCCGTAATAAGGAAGGGGAGAGGAAGTTAGTGTAGCTGTGCTGTAGACCTGGGCGAGGCCCCCAGCGATTACTCTAACTGGCTGAGAAAATGCACAGAGGAGGCGCCTCAGCCTCTTCAATCTAATCCAATCTTAAGGAATGGCAGCTCTGCGTAGCGCCGACTGGATAATTATTGGCCCTGACAAGGTGAAGGCATTTGCAGGCAAATGAGCTCGGAAGCAGGCTAAGTCCCCAGACCACCCAGCGCAGGGCGCGCCCGACACCAGCCACGCTCCTGTTCCGCCTTGTAGGGGCTTTGCTGGGGGCGAGGGGGGGACCCGGGTCCTGCAGAGGCCCGGCCGGGGCGCAGGGGCAGGAGAGGGCCGGGGGCTCGCCACGGCGCCGCCGAGGTGTACTCAGAGGCCCTCTGCTCATCTCTTCCAACACCAAGGCCACCGAGTGAATTAAGCGGCAGAGGCTGGCGGAATATCATCTAAATTCATTAGGGGAGCGGTCCTCCCGGCCCAGGGGGAGCCACTCTGCCCGTCCCGATGCCCCCGACGCCCACGTGGGCCCAGGGCTGCCGCCTCCCCAGGCCGGCTGCTAACGAAGCCCTGGCCAGTGCCCGCCGGAGGGTCCCTGGAGATGGGACCGTGGGAACTGGGCTGCGGAGGGAGCAGGCTGGCCCCCGGTGGCTCCCAGCAGCTCCGGCCGTGCAGGGGCCTCGGACGTGGTCTACTCCAGAGGCCTTGGTGGTGCCGGCACAGGAGGCCTGGTACTCTTTGGTCTAGAATGTTCTCTCAGGAGGCTATGTGGGTGCACTGGCACTGGAAAGTGGAAGCAGAAAGTGCCACTGCATGGCCCAGCTGAACCCCTGGAGGCCACCGAGCTGGGGGCTGTTCCCACAGAGGCTCCGGCTGAGCCCCGCCTGTCCTCAGGGCCGCTGGCCTCCGGGCTGGCTCCCCATTACCTTAAATCCTCAGGAAGGCCCTGGGGACGACAGGCTCTTCACACTGAGGAGCTGCCTTATCTGGGGTCTGATGCTCTCCACAAGGCCAAGGCAGAGGGCACGAAGGCGGAGGGCAGGACCCCCGAGAAGAGCGTCGGCTTTAAAAGCAGCTGTGCGGTGATGGCCAGCCTGGGCCCTGCACACTTGGCAGCCTGGGGGACCCTGTCCCCATCTCCAGGGAGGGCTTGAGCAGAGGGACAGCTCCGTCGCAGGATGGAACGCACTGGTGCTGTCCAGTGCTCCAGGCGCCCCAAGAACCGGGTCAGGGAAATCCTCTCTGGGGTCTCCCTGGTGTTTGGGGTCCAGGCTCTTTGCAAAGGCCAGAGGCTTTGAAAACGGCCTGTTCGGATGCCATGCCAGCTCACCCCTAAATGCTCCCCTTGAGCAGATAAACCCCCCGATGGCTGGAGGGTTAGGGGCTTTGGAGTCAGACTGCCTGTAGGGACCACTGCCCTCACTGCTGGGAGCTGCGTGATCTTTGGCAGCTGCTTAGCCTGGGGGGAGGTGTGGGGGACAGCAGGGGGAGGCAAGGCAAGAGGCTCAGGGAGAGGCACACAGAGAGGGGTGTCTGGGATGTGAGAAGCCCCAAGGCTGACCTGGGGTCACAGGGTGGTGGGGAGGTGAATGGGGGAGGTCTCCAGATGCACATAGGCATCCCGGCTCAGCCTGGGCATACCCATGTCCTGCTCCTATGCTCCCAACTCTTTGCCTAATTCGGGGCCCTCTCCTGTGGGCTTCCTTCCTGAGGCCTGGGGTCCCTGCAGCCTGCTCTCTTTCCCTGGTCTTGTCCCATCATCCCCCGGAATGCCCTCATGCCTTCCATCTGCTAATAGGTTCCTACCATGGTCAGGTGCTGGAGAAGAAAGAGAAAGCTGTCTGCTGCTCAGAGGCCCGTGCAGAGGTGCTTGTGGGGAAGAGAGGGTGACTGGCAGAAGCCGTCAGAGCAGCCCTCCACGCGTCTCCTCCACCTGCTCTCCCATGCCTCCCAGACGTGCTCTAACAGAGACCCTTGCATGCACCGTGCCCTTCTTTGTGTGTATTGCAGGAGTCTTTCCTATCTGGAAAGAACTGCCGCCAGCAGCCTAGGCCAGCACCGGGGATGCCAGCCTGTGACGGTGAACTTGATCTCTGAGCACCAGCCAGACACGCCTGGGGCCAGGCCTGATGGCAGGAGGTGCAGAGGTGGAATCGGCCAGCAAGAGAGACTGGGGAGCTCTGGTCAGTAGTCCTGGGACGGAGCGGCCGAGCAGGGCTGGGGAGGCAGCACAGAGGAGCGAGATGGAGCAAAGCCCGATTCTGAGTTGAGAAGTCCGTTAGAATTTTCAAAGAATAGAGACATCTGATACTCAGTTTCAGCTGCTTCCACCTTGGTCAGACCAATCCTTCCATATTCACCAGCTCAGCAACCTCTGACTTGGAAGTACCTCCCATGAGTGGCTTGTGTTTCTTGTGTGATTTTTGTTTTGTTTTCTTTTTTAGTGGAAATTAGAGAAAAGAAATAATCATCACCTCTGTGTCAACATGGTGCAGAACACGGGTACAAATAAAATAAATAAATAAATAAAAAACAACCAATAAAATTCAGGGAAAGCAGAAATTCTGAGCCATTCTGGGAACATTGGTCCTGGGAGCTCATGGACTGCTTGGGGAGGGCACGGGGGCATCCAGTGTCAACTTCCACCCCATGGTTTTGGAAAATGTGAGCCAGGCTGGCCTGGGGGGCATGCTCGTCTTTCTCTGATTGTGGTTTATTGCGCTGTTTCCCTGTTGTCTTTGTCCTTGGATGGCTCCCCTTGGGACTGATACCACCTGGTATGGCTGCAGAAGTTCCAATAATCTCTCTGATGATTTGATGCAAAGGAAAGGTCACGGGGACTGTCTGAGCCACAGCATGAGCACAGCCTGGCCCCTGGGGGCCCCACAAACTTGGGCATGACCACAGACCTTGTTGAGCCTCGGTTTCCCCATCTACATGAGAATAGCGTTGGCCTCCCAAGTTTGCGGCGGGCGCCAAGGGAGACCACCCATATCCAAGCACCTGGCAATGAAAGCCCTGACTCGTGTTTGTTCTCTTGCTTGGTTGCTCCAGCTCAGGTCCCAAGTCATCTGCGGAGACTTCTCCACAATTTCTCTGACTTTCCATCTCAGTCGCTTTCTACGGTTGATTTCCCTAGTTCTTAGTCTGCTGGGCATCCAGGGCCTCTGGCACAAGCCAACACTCAGTCACCTTCTCCCCATCCTCTCTGCTGCAGCCCCCATGGGACAGGAAGCCCTTCGAGGCCAGGGCCCCAAGGCCCCTTGCCACATGCAGTGGGTTCAGGATCTGCCTCTCCATCTATCTGGAAAGAGCCACCTCTCTCATCTGTACCAAGAGACTTGCACTAACAGCCCCACTCCAGGCTGGGACTCTATGAAGAGGTTGATATTTAAGAATAAAGAAAAACTGTTCCAGAGTGACTGCCAAATTCAGTGCTCAAGTGCAGAACTTGTAACAGCGTCCCCCTGTTAATGGTGATAGTAACGATGGTAATAACGATAATGATGACTGGTCATTTCTACTCTGGCGGTTTGGTTTATCAAACTGTTGGTTGATGGTGTAAGTCTACAAACAAATCCCTTTACCTCCGTCTCTTTATTGCAAAATCCTAACGACGGGCAAGCCAAGGAGCGAATTCATTGCAGATTGTATACAAGATTTGGGGCCAAAATGAAGCTGTTAAAAACCACATCTGTAAAAATGGGGTAATTATTACGGGTGGGTAAAAATCTGGCAAGAATTATTTCCTTAAATAAGGCGTAAAGGAGAACAGATGGGTTGTAACTGACACTTTTTTTTTTCTTTTGCAGTTCCCCAAATTCTGTGAAAAGAAAAAAAAAATGATCTGATTTATCAGATTATACTATTTGTTACAGAGCAGTTTGAGCTACAGGAAATCCTTTTGTCTCATTTCCGACCCTTGGAAAAGGAAGGCAGTCCACGACCATGGTGAATGCGCAAAGCTGGCTCTGGAAGGGAAAGAGAAAAGCCAGTGGGACTGAGAGGGAAGTGACACTGCGGGGCACATAGGTGTCTGTAGATTCAGTGATGGGAGGGCAGGTGACAATGAAATCTAACCAGAAAACCTCAAATGCAGACGAACTTCGGCATTTCAGGCTCAGAATGGAATGAGAAAAATGACAAAGACAGGCAGTTTAAGTCTGGAAGTAATTACAAAGTGAAGACAAGCAAATACCACATTACCTTGGCCAAGGTCTGCAAAGACAGTTGGGGAGGTATTTGGGTTGGGTTTACTTTTTGGAGCTTAGCAACATAAATTTGTCGTCATTGAACTATTAAATACAACGGACACGTGTTGGCAAGGAGGCCAGCGGAGGCATGGAACTGATTAACGGGGAGCCCATGGAATAATAGCCCAGATGGGCCCAGGGCACGGTTTTAATATCCCATGACAACACTCAATTGTCAAATTCAGCTAGAGTGTCCAGGATGCTACTAAAATTAAGCCAGAAATTCCTAGATTTATTCTAGTTTTCTCTTCGGTTAGGGACAGGAAATGCCAGGAAGCTGCGAGAATCTGAGGGAGAAATAAGAAACTGGGAAGAAGAAGAAAAAAAGGATGGTCTAGGCTTTTATGAGATTTCTGCCATTAAATCTATAACGAATGTCTTTCACCTACCCACGATAAAGAGGCAATGTGGGATTTTAATTGGACTTTTGGCTTTTCTTCATTTGATTTAAACCGAGGTAGAATTTCAAACAATAACACAGGAACACCTGGTTAGCACGTTAGATGATATGTACAGTTGTAAATTGTGGTTTTAATAGTTGTTCACTGGGGGATTGAAAAGAGCCTCATTGTTCAGTTTGGCAGATATTAAAAAAAAAAATCACGAGCTGCTGGGATTTAAGAGCCACACATCTGATTTCAATGTGACGCAGATCATGGAATTTATTCATCTGACCCTACTTGTGGCCAGTTTTTGCAGCAAGACTCCTGGACATATGGTGCATTTCTCAAGTCCTCCAAAGTTGTCCCCACACTTGAAAGTTTAAAGAAATCTGGTGCTTTCATGTTTCTAGGAAAACAGGGAAGATTTTTACTTCTGAGCATCAAGGTAAAACCGTGTGTGTGTATTTGTGTCTGACGTGCTTATATGTCTATTGTCTTGTGACATGTCACATATTATGTCATATGTGTGACATATGCACGTATCGTCTGTGTATTGCACTTGCGCGTACTTAGGTGCTCTCTGCTTTATACGGGTGTGAACTTGAAGCAGGAGGCGCATCAACACTCCTCTCTCTTGGGGGGAGCACATTCACGGGCTTCCCCAAGCCTGGCTTGCTGGGCTTTTGCTAACCTGCCACTGTCTTCATCAGCAGGGGGTGGCCCTGCCTGGAAGCCTGAGTGGAGTCACCCCATATTTTAAAATGACAGTTTTCAAAATACCTGTGCGGCTTTTGCCCTTCCCTTCCAGCTGTGCCCCCCACACCCGCCCGCTGCTTCCGGACCCTTAGAGACACACATTTTAAACAAATATCTTGGTCTCCCCCCCATCGTTCCCCCCCATGCCTGGCCCCTGTGTGCTCTCATTACTTACCTCTAATTGGAGCCATGAACTTGGTAGGAAACGGCCCACAGGGGTGGCCCTTTAAGGAATCGCTTCTCCACCTCCCCCTCCTCCCAGCGTCTCAGTCCCACCCAGGGGGCTCCCTGCTAGCCCAGGGCCTGGGAGGACCAGATCAACGTGGGCCAGCCAGGGGCTCCTTGCTCTGGTTCCTTCTGCCTGTGGCCCAGAGGGGTATTACGGGGGGGAGGGGGGAGATGGAGAAGCCACGGATGAATGGACTTTGGAGCTGGAGGGACAGGAGACTCCCTCTTTCAAACCTGGCTCAGAGGACTCAAGACCAGCCTGCCATGGAGGGCCTGGAGGCAGAGCCGGGTCCCTGACACTCGGTTCTGCTGACTGCAGGGGCTGCCGTCCCTCCACCAGGTCTCTGCTGTTGTCTGCCAGGCTGAGGAACAGGTTCTGACTTGCGGGCAATCCTTCTGGAAACTTCTAGAAAAAGGCCTGGGGTGAAAAGGGAAAGCTGTAGTACTGAGCTGCGTGGAGCGCTTCCCCAGGCCTGGCCTCTGCTCAGCCATCAAGGGACTGGCCCAGAGACCTCCCCCAATCTTCCTGACTGAGGCCTTCTGTCACCATTTTTATCTTGAATATTGAGCCCAGGGCCTTGCGCACAATGGGTCCCCATTCCC
This sequence comes from Tolypeutes matacus, assembly GCA_026826555.1. Lineage (NCBI taxonomy): Eukaryota > Metazoa > Chordata > Mammalia > Cingulata > Chlamyphoridae > Tolypeutes > Tolypeutes matacus. Next base: position 11,674,800 of record JAKSZT010054544.1, read on the forward strand.
TGCACTCAATGGGTGTCTGTTCCCTGCACACAGTGGTTCTCTAGTCCTCACACACAGTGGGACCCATTCCCTGCACACAGTGGGTGCCTGTTCCCTGCACACAGTAGGAGTCCATTGCCTGCCCACAGTGGGTCCCCATTCCCTGCATATAGCGGTCCCCATTCCTCACACACAGTGGGACCTGTCTCCTGCACACAGTGGGTGCCTGATCCCTGCACACTGTGTGTCCCCATTCCCTGCACACAGTGGGTCTCCATTCCCTGCATACAGTGTGTCCCCATTCCCTATACTCAGTTGGGTGCCTGATCCCTGCACACAGTGGGTTCCCATTCCTCACACACAGTGGGACCTGTTTCCTGCACACAGTGGGTGCTCATTCCTTGCACAGAGTGGGTCTCCATCCCTCACACACTATGGGTGCCTGTTCCCTGAACACAGTGGGTCTCCATTCCTCACACACTTCGAGTTCCCATTCCCTGTACACAGTGGGACCTGTTACCTGCACATAGTGGGTCCCTGTTCCTTACACATAGTGGGCGCCCCTTCCTCACACAGTGGGTACCTGTTGCCTGTACACAGTGGGTCCCACTTCTCTGCACATAGTGAGTCCCTGTCCCTCACACTCTGTAGCACCCAGTGTGGTAAATGAGCCCTGCTGGGCGCCCTGCTCTGCTTCCTGGCAGGGTCTGTGTCTGCCACGTTGCTCTGCTTCCCGGGAGAACGTGACGGGTGAGCTTGCAGGGAAGGTCAGCAGAGTCTCTGTCACGTCCTGCTGAGACAAGAAGCTCGACATGAAAGAGCAAGGCAGTCAGACTTGAAGGGCGACTCGTTATGTGAGAGGTGCAGGCGGGGCGATGCTGGCTCACCGAAGCCCTAATTGTGGCTGAGCCGGTGGCCAGAAGCGACGTGACCTCCACAGCCCCAGCAGGGAAGGCCTGGCTCGCTGGGGCGCCCCGTGTGCCATTCTGCCTAACTTCCCGGGAGCAGCCTCCCGGCCCCCACGTGTCCCCACCCAGGCTTCCACAGGCGGGCGAGATGCTCCAGCAGCATCTCGTCAGAGCTTTCGGCTCAAAGCTGAAGCCAACCGCCCCCGGTCATTTTCACCTATGCAGAGTCTAAATTATTTTTAAAACTGTATTTTGTGGCTTGGATTTTTATATACCCATTTTGTGCCTTACATTTTGCTATGAGGAGCTCAAGCTTCAGCAGTAGCTCTAGAGGAACAGTGTGTCTCTTTGTTTATAGGCAGGGGCAGCCCTAAAAGCATCCCTTGAGAACATCCACATGCAATATCAAGGCTTGGCCGTTTTCAGACTGTGTGACCTCAAACAAGTTATTTGCCCTTTCTGAGCCTTAGTTTCCTCATCTGTGAAACGGGGTGACAGTGATACTTTTCACAAGGTTGGGTAAGGATTCCATGAGCTCTAGCTAGGAAGGAAACTTGCAGAGTGCTTGCCCATCCCAAGAACTCAGTAAACGTTGGAGTGGCTGCCTCTGCTGCCCTCATGCATAGCTGGCAAGAGGATTCAAATGAGCAGCAAGGGCAAAGGCTCTCCTTTGGGTAGGTGGGTTTCTAAGAGTCATCCACCTAAATTCATGACTTAAATATCCTTCAGGCACAAGGGGCATCCAGCTGATGACACATTAGCAGCCTCCATTGCTTCCAGGACCCATTTCCTTCCTGGATGGTGCTAGCTACAATGAGCACCGTCCTTGCCTGCAGCGTTTCCAAAATCAAAGTCTCATTGTTTTTCTCCAGGAAGTTAAACATCTGGTTGTTAGGGGACAGTCCATCTGAGAGAGGTACCAGTGGAAGTTTCGGTTTTCACGCAGCTGCTGTGTGTAATATTCTACCCATCCAGGTTCCATCCCAGGCTCAAGGCTTGGTGTGAACCCAGGGAGCGGCCTGAGCCAGGGTGAGACAGGCCAGAAGTGGGCTCATGCGAAGCGTGGCAGGGGGCGCTCAGTAGCTGGATTCTATCTCCCAGGCAAGACGGGGTCGGTGAGGGATTCAAGCAGTGGACTGTAGTTTCCCCTAAAAAACGCCCCCCACTGACCATGCTGGGCTTGGCCACGCTTGCAGCGGTGCAGCTGGGAGTGGAGTGGCAGGGGTGGGGGGTGGGGATATGCCAGCGAGACTCCAGACCAGGGCCCGGTGCAGCCAGCACAGCCTGTGCCTCCCCACGTGTTCTGGTCCTGACAGCAAAGAGAATTCCAGTTCCTCATGAAAGTCCATGAGGCAAGCAATCCTGTCTTATCTCAGGAAAGGGCAGGGGAACTGTCTGTGGCTCTAAGGGCAGTGCATGTGGCTTCCTGGGGCAAGAGGCAGCCAACTGCCCCACGGGGTTGAATGTGGTCAAAGTTCCTCAAGGGCAGCCCTGCGTGGGGCCCACACGAAGCCACCAGAGCAGCCAGCTTGAAGCTTCCTGAGTGGTGACCTGAACAAATCTTGCATACCAGGTGAGCTTCCTCCACTTTCCTGTGCCCATTACTGAGAGCAAAGGCCTCAAAGGCCCTTGCCACTCTGTGTGTGTGGATGGGTGTGCCTGAGTGTACGTGTGCATGCTTGTATATGGGTGCATGTGTTGTGAATCTGCATGCGTGTGTATGCATGTGTGCACACATATGCACGTGTGTAATATGCACAAGTGCACATGTTCTTGTGTGTTTGCAAGCAGGTATTTTATATTTTACATGTGCACGTGTGCTATGTGTGTAAGTTTGTATACGTGTCAATTTTGTGTGTATTTGTGTATCTGTATGTAGATGTGTGTGTATGTTGTTTGTGCACATTTAATAATTTCACAGGGTTCCTCAAAACACCATGTGATGTGCTAGGCTGCATTAATAGTGACAAACGCATCTCACAGCAATGTGCGGCTTTCCATCCTACTTTGATATTTTTTTACCTTCACATTTACTAAGAGAACATCACGCCTGCACGAGCTCATTCAGTTCCCCTGACGACCCCACAATGGTCAACGGTCATCTCAAGCTGAGCACACCCACATCCCGACCCCTTCCTACCTCCTAGTTTGTCCCCCCCACATCGCCCGCCCGCTCAGGGCACACCTCTTGGAGTGGTCCCTTCCCTTCCCAGAGGGGCAGCTCTCCTTCCCACCAGCGGCCCAGACCTGGCCCTGCCTCGCCATCCTTCTGCTGGGCCCTGGGCACTTCGCTGCCATCAACGCCATCCCCTTCTGTTGTCACTGTCTGTTGAAGGGTCCCTCTTCTGCTCTTGCCCTCGGCATGTCACTGGCCACACAGCGGCCAGCACTGCCACAGCAATCGCTTTCTAACACGCACTGGCCCTGGTGCTTCTCAGCTCACGAGCCTCCAGTGGCTGTTCATTCCCTTCAAAGCCAAGTCCCGGAGCTCACACCTCACAGAGCCCCACCGCTCCTGCCACTACCCTTTCCTGCCTTGCCTGCCACCCAGGGCCACTTGCCAGGTCTTTGCCTTGAGCATCCCTGGGACTCTAAGGTGCTCTTCCGCCACCCCTGCCAGGCTGGCTCCCCCAGCTTTGGCCGGAGGCCCTCCTGGGTAACCCTGCGTCTGAACCCGCCCCGCCCATCCTCATCCCTGACTCTAAGAATCTTCTCCTCCAAGCACCCCTGGTGGTCAGATATCACACCGCAGCTCTGTTCTTGCACCCAGCAGTAGAACAGAATGTAAGCTCCATGAGGGCAGGGCACAGCCTCAGAGCACAAGACAGAGCCAGCCACAGCGTAGGGACCCGGCAAATAGTTGATGAATGAACGTGTACAGGAATGAATCGTGGTGTAAACTGGGCAGCAATCAGCCCATCGAGGCAAAAAGTAAGAGAGCCTCCACGAGGTCTGTTGTCACGCCCACGGCCACAGAGCTTCCACATGGCAGGGCCAGGACGTAAACTGTGCTCCACTTGACAGCACTGCACCATGTGGCCACAGAGGATTCTAGAGTGTCCTCCCTGCTGGTGACATTCGCCCCTGAGGCCAGGAAGCCAACTGGCTTGAGAGGCTGTGCAGCCGAGTGGGCGAGTCGTCCCAGGAGGCTCGTGCTCTCAGGTACTCCTGGCTGGCCCTGTAGGTCTGCCCTTCCTAACAGCTGGAGAATGTTCCGCAGTGCTCAGACGGAAGCATAAAGGGTCTGCATCCAGTCTGGAGTTCAGTATGCCGCATTTTTCATCCCGCATTGTAACCTACCAATGACCAAATGCGTGGTCTTCTGGACAATTCAGATCTTTACCAATCTTGTGCCTATTTCCACGCAGATGTGCTGAACGAGCTCCGCCTCGCCTGCCTTGTTCTGTTTATTACCCTCTTCCCTGGCAGCATCACAGTTACTTTTAGCAGGGCCCCAACGTGGCAAAGCTGGGCAGTCGCATGATGGCCCCGGGGTGACACCGCTCTAGGCTCACCTCAGGACACTTAAGGAAGCACCACCGCCTCATTACCGCCACATGTTGGGTTTAAGAACATATTTACCCTTCTCTCACCTAAGGATTACTCTCCAGAGTGGATCCTGCTCCTCCTTTTTCATCTTCTCTGCCCCCTTCTCCTTCCCCTGCGCCTTTGGTTTCTCCTTGTATTTCTTCTTTTCTTTCTTCTCTTCCTTCCTTTCCTTCTCCTTTTACTTCCTCCTCTTCTTGGTCTTCCTCTTTCTCCATCTCCTCCTTCTCAGTATTTAAAAAATACCATCTTTAATCTAACGTGGCTCCACCTTCTCGCCTAGAACAGAGGAACTATTGAAATTCCAGTGGGCATGATGGATCCTTTGGCAGGAGGATGCTCAGGTCTGAGTAGACGCAGATTCCCGTAATAGCTCGGATACCACTTTGCCTTTTCATTGATTTCTTTTTCCTTTTCAGACTTCTTTTAGGTGGGCAGGGTTTGAATGGGGGAAAGTGTGACTTCCTTGAGCATGTCTTTCTTTGCACCATGTTTTCAGGCTTTCTATTCAGCAGATGGAAAAGGAAAGAGAATGCACTGGAATTACTGTACACTACAAGGGAATTTAATTAAGAATATACACATTAGAATTTCAGTGGGATTGCCTATTTAATGTTACTTTATTAAGCCTTCTATCAAACCCTTTTTTATGTATATCAGTTGATATACAATTAATCTGTTCTCTTGTGAGGGGAAAAAAAAAGCACCTGAGGTGGCTGCAGAGTGTCAGATGCTAATAATTATAAGCAGCTGTTCACTTGGAGCTACCTCTGGCCTACACGGGGAACGCTGTGAGCTACCACTCCTCACAACAGCCCACCTCATTAGACTTGACCTTCCCAGCTGGGGATTTCATCTGCGTTTTTTTTAATGGGTCTGTATACCGCAAATCACAACACCTTATGAAGACGGACCCTTTGTAGCTGTAACAAAAGAGCACAGGCGAGTTTACAAAAAAGACGCAGCAGCCCCAGTCTGCAGGCGGGGTACCGCGGGGCACTGGCTGGGGAGGCACGCCACCCCTAGTCTTTGCTGAGATAAATGCGTTTCCTGGGCTTTGAAGCGCCCCTGCTTGGTGCAGCCACGAGCAGTAAAAAAGTAATTGCTCCGCCCCGATTGCACAGCAGTGCCTGACGCCAGCACGCTTCAAGCCGGAGCGCCAAGCCCACGAGCCCCGATTCCCTTCGTGGAATACCGAGGACAAGCTCGCGCGGCCACGGATCAGACTTCGGTGGAAGCGGAGACTAGAGACACGGAGGGGTGGCGGGGTGGGGAGCCTTTGGAGGGGTGGCTCTGGTTTCTCTCTTCCTCTCCATTTAGGTCTGTAATAAACTCACTCTCATACAATTAGCCTCAATTGTTTTTATATCTTCGGAGGCTATAATACAGGCAGTCTGGGGAATAGCGGAGTAATCCGTATACCTGTGTTCATTTACCCAAATCACTATGGTTACAGCCAGGGCCAACTGTTTACTGTGAGGCTCCGAGCGCCTCTTCCCAGCTCCTAATGACCTTTCTGTTCCTCCACCCACCTCAGCAAGCCGGGGAGGCTGCCCACGCTATTAAAGCCAATTGCCTCTCCAGGTACTGAGGGACTCGAGCGTTTCCTCATTTATTTTCTCTCATCTGATGTAACTCACATGCCACTTTCTTGTCTTTAAAGAAGGGGAAAAACTGTGGATTATTGATTTGCTTCTGAACAGGAGAGACCAACCTAAAAGCCCCGATGAATTGTCACTCATTATTGAAATTACTGAACACTAATTAAACTGGCAGCTCAAATCCCAGCAGGCCACACTCATCTGAAGCTGAAATTCAGACACTTGGACAGTGGGAGAGAGAGAGAGCGTTAGCAACCACCGGGATTGTAATAAGCTTTGCATTAATTTTTGCTTCTTAAAGGCACACGGGCCCATTTGCCGTGGCCCAGCCGGCTCTGAAAGGGGAGCGGTGGAGGCCCCTTCCCAGTTTCTTTGCAGAAACTGGTGAATCAATTCTGTCGTAGGATTTTGCAGCCAAACCCAGCCCTGCTGCCTGGGGAGGGGAGAACCCACTGACTGAGATGACTGCCCCGCGGGCACTGGAAGCCGCCCACGAGAGGTCTGGCTGGCCGGAGGAAGGCTGGAATTCAGATGGTTCCAGTGAGAGGAAACTGAGTCAGGTGGGCTAGACAGAGGCACGGCGGGCTTTCCCGGAAACGAACAATGCCAAGCAGCGTTTCCAACTCATCAAGTCTGATTTATTTTCTAGAAACTGCTTTGGCCTACTTTCAGGGCTGCACAAACTCCACATCCATCATGCACGGTCAGGGCCTGCGCCGCCTTCCACGCTGCCTGAGTGGTAGGTCCTCATTCGCTCGGCTTCAAAGCGGCTGGTTCTGGGGAAGGGGCTGGTCCAAGGCCGAGACGGGGACGTAATGTCCTATAGTCACGGAAGCCGCAGAGCTAACTGGGCCTAATGAAGGCAGAGCCCAGAAGGGGTGGGAAGAAGGCGGGGGGTGGCGATCTTTTGGCCAGCCATATTCAGACCAGAGTTTCTCATCTGGGCTATATTTCTTCCTTATGAGATTTTCTTTTCTAAGGCCAACATATATCATGTGCACAGCAGCTCTATTTGTAAGAACAAACACGGGAAACAACCCAAATGTCTATCAACAGGTGAACAAACAAATTGTGACACCACCGCGCAATGGAATACTTCTCAGAAATTCAGAAATAAAAAGTGTTGAACTACAGAGCCACACGAAACAGCACAATTCTCTCTTCGAATTCAGTTATGGGGGGAGGGAGGAAAAATGCCACACTAGGGGCATCATTCACACTGTAGTATGAATTGACCTAATCAGATAATCAAGACAGTTTTCCTTCAAACTTTAGGAAGGAATGCCAGTTTTCAAAAGGCCTGAAGGATAGAGAAGGCAAGTAGTGTTGGGCGTAGGGCTGTTGAGGAAGGGCCGTGAGGATGGGGCTGGCTCTCAGGTGGGTGGGTGTGGGTGCTGGGAAAAGAGAAGACAAGGCTGTGCCACCTTAGGGGCAAACGCACCATCTGAAAAGCATGTTCTCCTTTGGAAATTTAAAATGGCTTAGGGAAATGGATGTGGCTCAAGCTACTGGGCTCCCGTCTACCGTACAGGAGGTCCAGGGTTCGATTCCCGGGGCCTCCTGGTGAAAGGCCGTGAGCTGGCCCAAGTGGAGATAAATAAATAAATAAATCTTAAAAATAAATAAATAAATGAGAAATAAAGTGACTTGAATTCCTTGGTCTTTGCCAGAGCTGATCAGAGCTTCACTCCTGGCCCAGTGGTGTCTTTGTAGACAGTGGGGATGAGGAAGCGGCTCAGCACCTAGCAGTGTCCCCTCCACCTGTGTCCCCTGTGCTTTGCTCTCCCTATTGGCGACAAACAACACAGGGCGAAGCTCTGAAAACCCTTCGCAGGAGCACTGCTCTCTCTGAGGCCGGACTGGGGCCTTTTACTTCCACTGGGGTGAGCTGCTCAGAGCTTGGGACTGGACCGTGGAATAAGCCGCCATTCTAAGAAGGCAGGAAGGAGGGCGCAGTGATTGTGGGTTTGGGCCACTAGAGGTAGCTCATAAATAATGATCTGTGCTTCCTAGGAGCCAAAGCAATGAGGGGAATATGGCCGGTTGTGAGATTCGAAGATACTGGTTGGGTGGGTGAAAGGCAGATTCTTGGCAGGATAATTCTGGGACCCTCCACATCCACACTTGATCCCCAGGGTTTATGCTGATACCCTAATAGGGACAGGTGGAAAATGAAAGAATGAGCAAATCAGAGAAGAATATTTAATTATACTTAATGCTCCTTTCCTCCTCCTCCTCCTCTTCCTCCTTCTCTTCTCCTTCTTCTTCTTCATAATTAAGTCTTTAAAATCAGACATTTTATCTTCACACCCAGTATTATTATCTGGTGGAAGTAGTATTTTACAAGTATCGAGGCTACCAGAGGGAAAATACCTACAAAATGCTACAGTCAGAGTGACAGCAGACTTCTCATCAGCTTCAAGAGAGACCAGGAAACAACGTCATAACACCTTCAAGGTGCTGAAGGGAAAAAATGAGAACCTAAGATTCTACATCCATTCAAGCTACTTTTCAAGAATGAGGATAAAAGAGAGATATCTTCAGACAGACAGACTCAAGATCAGACCCCGGATGAAAAATATGTACGTATGCATTGCAACAAAAAATAAAAATAAAAAACACAAAGAAAGGACCATAATTCAGGAATAAATAGTAAGTAGCAAAGAAAAAAAAAAAAAAAGCATCAAATGACAATATATTTTGGAAAATATATGAAAGAACTGATATAAAAATAAAATAATAATTAGATGATAATAAAAGTATTTCACTTGTTTCTAGAGCAGCTGCTCCAATAAACTAAAAATAAAATTTCAGACAATAATTTGGGAGTTAGAAGAAGCTTCAGATAAAAACAAAAGTGTGTTAAGATTCTTGCCTTCTTTAGGCCAAGATGGAAATAGCTTTTCAAATTTAGACTTCGCTCAAATTTTCTTAAATATGTTTATTTAAATTTTAAGGTTTGCTGTTAAAATATTAGAAATAAAATATACCACTTTGTATCCAAAAGAGGAAAAATGGGACAAAATATATGTGGATTGAAAGAACAAGCAAAGACATGACATGCTTTGAATATACCTGTTTCCTGGTCTCTGTTGAAGCTCATGAGAAGTCTGCCGTCACTCTGGTTGTAGTATTTTGTAGGTAATCTGTATTTTCCCTCTATACTTTCCCTCTATACTTTCCTCTTTATCCTTACTGTGACATTGGAAGAAAGTCCAGGTATGGGTTATTTTTTATTTATCCTGCTTGGCATGTGCTTGCAGTTTTAAATCTAACTCGTTCTGTGCCAGAACCAATGTTCTGGAAAATTTTCGGCTATCACCAGTTTAAATATTGTCTTACCATCATTTTAGCTGTTTCTCTTTCTGAATCTCATTGAGGATGTGTGTTGGATTTTCCAAACTACCTTCATACTCTTTTACTCTTTTCCATATTTTTTGAGTTTCTGACTCTGTTTTAAGGTCATTTTCTTGGTTCTATTTTATAGTTACCTACTTATTTTTCACCTGTGGCTCAGTAATTACTTCGTCTGTCTGTTGAGTTTTCCATAATTATGTTTTTCTTTTCCGTGATTTCTAATGGATTTTATTTTTCTAGCCATGTTTTCTTGTATCATAACTCCCCAGTCTTTTTTCATTACTCCTTACTATTGCTTCATAAATACTAGCCCGTTTTGCATCTTCTGGAGGCATTGATGACTCCTTATGCTAAAAGTCTTTTCAGTTGGCTCTATTATCTCCTGTTTCTGGAGTCTGTTGATTCTGATTCATGGTCCTGGATTTCCATACCTGGAGTTCTGGTTTGTGAAGTCATATTCCACGAGATGCATTGTTCCAAGCATGAGCTACGACACCATCCCTGTGCCGTGGATTGGGCACCTGACACCCACTTCACAACCTCGCTATCCACCTGCTGAATCCAGCCATTGCTGGTGCAGCTGTGTCACACCCACCTGGCAAACCTCTCCTCCACAGCTCCAGGTGACTCTAGCTTTCTGCTACCACTGCATGGGACACCTGCAGAAACCCACTTCCCCTTTCCAACTCTTGTGCCAACCTGCGAGTATGAAAAATCCTGACCAGGTGGAGATGGGGGCCAGTGGATAAATAGCACCTTCTTCTTTCCCATAGGCAACAAATTCTAAGGCTCATCCTTTTTGGCCCCTCAGTGTCCAGGACAGAGCCCTTGATGCTTACACCTTTGGACTGGCTTTCAGGTGAGTGACCTGACCTCTTTGGCTCTCTGCCCTGGCTAAGCAGGCCTCCAGGGATAGGGTAAGGGCTGTGACTGGGCTGGTTCCTTGTCCAGGGTTCCTGCTCTCCTTCAGCATCACCCCTGGAAGTTACCTGCACTCCCTCAGGTCCTGGCCTCCTGCTCAGGCCTCGTGGAAGGAACTGACCACCTGGCAGCCTCAAAGAACATTTTACTTGGAAAGCAACTTCTAAGAAGCAGAAAATTCTGGTATTTAAGCAGGGCCAGGAGATGTGGGTCTTTACCTCTGACTGTCAGCTGCTAATCACATCAGGTTTAGATCGCCTAGTTTACCAATTCCTTGTACAGCCTTATCACCCACTTGACATCCAAAGGCCCCCGAGGAGCAGACATTCTGGTGTGGTTATTCCAGAAGTCTGTGGCTTTCCAGGCCTGTGGCTGGTGGGCCAGAAGCATCCTGTCCAAGCTCACTCCCCCACGGAGGTGGGCCTTCTTTTCTCCAAGAAGAAAATGTCTGATCTCCATGTCCAGCCCTGAGCTGGGGCTAGGATATTACTTAGTCCCTGCCTGCAGGAAATCTATCATCTGCTTGGAAAGAGAACTTCCATGTATAAGAAAATATTTCAAGGCACTTAAGAGTACGAGGCAAATGCCTGTGACTTCCTCAGATGTCAGTTGCTGGATAAATGTATGAAAATCTCACGGATCTCAGCTGAGGTTCCCTTGGCAAGTGCTGTATGTGGGGGTCAGTTCCTTCAGGCCCCGATGTGCTGAGCGGTTTTCAGGGGCTGCCTCACCTTCCTTCTTCAGGGGGTATGTGCGGGAGCACAGGCTCATTAACCAGGAGGGCAGGACTGAGGGTCAGGCCATGCCATTAAATGAGCAGAGCCAGGCACGAAAGAGACCCAGAAAGAGGTTTTTAAAGACAGAGTTTAAGAATTAAGATAAATGCGTCTCCGGCGGCTGTTCTGAACAGGACTGACGGGAGCCTGGAGAGGCAGTATGTAAATGCTTGAGAGAGACTAAAAGCTTAAGTCTGATCTCTGTGTGAGCTCAGACTCCCAGCCCACTCAGCTCTGCAGGGGGTTCTGTGGTCGTGGGCACAGGCCGGGCACGGGGGTGCCATCCAGGCAGCAAGCCTGGGGGTGGGGCAGGGATGCAGCCACGCCAGGACCCCAGCCCTGGTGGTGGAAGCTGAAGGGCTCAGGGGGGGACTTGGGTATTTAAAAAGCTCGTTGGGGACAGCAGGCTCCCTGGGCCAGCTCAGGTGGGGTAAGTGGGTGCTGCTTGATGTCCTTCCCGGGATTGGCATTGGGTGAGATTTGTAAGAAACCAAACCCAGAGCAGCAGTTAACCTTGAACTCGAGCCCAAGACCCAGTGAACGGCGGCTCCATTTTGCAAAGTCCATGAAGGCTTAACTTGAGAGTGAAGAGAGGGCTTGCAAGACAGCCACAGAAGGAGACAGCACTCGCAGGGAAAGAATCGGCAGGGCTTTCTGGGGAAAAGAGAGGAAATAAAAATTCTTAAGCATCCCAAGAGACCTGCAGATTATAAAAAGCAGCACTAAAATGTTCCCAGGGCTCTTCAGTGAGTGGGGCATCCTGACCCCACAGATGGCAGAGCAAAACGTCCAGGGGCTCAGGCAGCTTCCGGGCTGCCTCCGAGGTGGGTGAGCTGCACGAGGGACGACACGTCTTCATGTTCCTGCTGTCCCCGTTCAGGGCTCCCCAAGCCTTCTGCTGGAAGGTGGCGTGGCTGGAGCTCCAGAAGGGAAAATAATGGATAACTCCAAACCCCGAACCCCAAGCCGTCCCTGTAAGCCCAGGCGAGCATGCACGCCCTCTGGAAAGCAGGGGCAGCTCGCCTCACTGCAGACCTCCTGGCTGAGCATGGCACAGCACCACGGCCTGGGGGCTGGGCGCAGACAGCAACTCACCTTGCCACGGTCCTCCCAGGTAACTGCTCGTATCTCCACTTCCAGGAGAGGTTGGCTGTGTGATGCTCGAGGTTGCATGCGCAGAGTTGAGATTTTACACCAGGCCACATGAGCTGCTCCTTTGCATCCCAGGAACTGCCAGTGTTTCATTGCCTTGCATGGCTAACTGGAAAGTTCTAATCTCTGCTTTAATCTGTACTTGTTCTCATCCTGATCTTCATTAGTTGAGTCAATTTTCCCAATTGGAGAGAAAACCTCTGACTTTTTCCCCATGAGGACAAAAGTAAAAATCTCCCGTGGCCATGAGCTCTGGATGTTTATGAACAGTTGGCGCTGCTGGTCTCAGCTCTGGAAGCTCTACTTTCTTAGACCTGAGCCAGGTTGTGTCCACTGCCCTGCTCATCATTACCGATGGTTCCCCTTGGCTCTTAGTGCCTCTTCCTGGAAGGTCTGGTGCTGGGGTCTTTCGGGAAACTCTTGACATTCAGGGGACACCAGCTCCTGGGGTAGTCAGAACCCCCCATGGCTGGTTCAGAGCAGACCCTCGGGGAACCTGGCTCTGTTCTCCCATGCCCAGCAGTGCTGTCGTCGGAGGGAAAGCCCTCCATCCATCTCCCTACCAGCTGGACAGGAGAAGGCCTGGGAGCTTCTGCTCTTCACTGCATGTATCCAGAAGGTAGAAGGTGCCTCCTTGACTCTCAGGCCAGTGCCAAGTCAGATGGACGTTGAGGAAGAAAACAGAGAGCCCTAGAGAGGCTCTGCCCAGTAGAAAATGATGCGAGCTGCCTATATAATTTTATTTCTAGCAGCCACACAGAGATTAAAGACTACTGGGTGGGATTATTTTTACATTTTATTTAATCCAATGTATCTTAAATATTATCACGTCAACATGCAATCAACATAAAAATTATTCATGAGATATTTTACTACTTTTCACAGGAAGCCTTTGAAATCTGGTGTGTATTTTACCCCAAGAGTGTGTTTCAGATCAGCTAGCTTCACTTCACGAGCTCCATCACCACCATTGGACCGAGCAGCTCCAGCTGATGGTGATGTGACAGTGCTTCACTCACGCCAGCACTTTCCCAAGGGGTTGCCCCATGCACGCGGCCTTCCCGATGGTCCCACACAGAGGCATTCTCTGGCTGAACACACTGGAGAAGGGAGCCCCCTCTCACCGATGGAGGACGGACACTCACATGTCCTGGGCTCCGGGAAACGCTTCCAGAAGGACTGTCCACTTTGTCCTTCTGATGTAGTCAAATGTGTTCCAAGTTTATCAGGCCACAGATCCTTTGATCATGGAACGCCTCCTACTATTGAACAGAACTAAAGCTCCAGGGTGTAATTTAGGGTGCTGTGCTTGAGAGGAGAAGGGGCCGTTACCCTGAGATGGTTGCTACCCCATCTTTTTATGTTCAGCCCTTAGAACCCTTCCTGACACTCTAGCCAGGACTCATTCATATGCCAACAAAGATTTGTGGTACGGCCCCTGTAAGCCAAGCAATGTCCGAGGCGCTGGGACACAGCACAGACATGCCAGGCCAAACCCTGTCCTCATGGACTGTTCACTCCGGACAGAGAGACTGGCAGACAGGAGCACACGGCGCAATTATGATACACGTGAGATTGCTGGGGACTGGGGAGGGGGCTGTTGTTGACCCAGGGGGATCAGGACAAGCCCTCTCTAAAGGTCTGATAGGTGTGAGGGAGGGAGGGACAGAATGTGGAGAAAAACACTCAGGCAGAGGGAGTAGCAAGTGCAAAGGCCCTGGGGCAGAGGCATGCTATGGGGGTGGGCGTGTTCAACATAGACATGCCCCTGGGAGCACCTTGGGCTCTGGGCTCACTCCTCCTCTCTCCTGGCCCCCAACTCATCCCATTTCCCAGATCAAACTGCACAAGTGCTTTAGACTCCAAGTGAAGAATCTCAGAACTGGAGGGAAGCTCAGAATTCTCTTTTATATGCCCTTATGCTCTCATCTGAGATTATGGTTCCCTCTTGAAGGCATTCATTCTTTCACTGAAAAATATAATTTTGTTTTCCAAATGTATTTGTTTTCCTGACATATGTATATATGTGTGTGTGTGCATGTATATATGTTTATATTTGTATAAGTATTAACAGATATGTGCACATATAATATTACATATAATATATAACATGCATAATTCTATAAGCTTATATAAGCTTACACTAAGGAAGAATTTACTTTGTGCCAAGTGCTACTGATCCTGCTTTTATTTAAAATTTTGGTACTTTGTTCATCATGGATATTTTGCAAAAATTTTGATTATGTAAAATATTGCATTAACATATTACTTATATTGTTTCCTGAGCTTTTGCTACCCACCTTAAATTTTGTACCTGAGGTTTGGGCCTCACTGGCTTCACCCTAATTCTGGATCTGGTTCTAAGAACATTTTCTATGTTGATTCATTAAGAAATGTATGAAGTGCGTACTCTTATCCCATTTTATTGATAGAGGAATTGAGGGATGGAGATTAAATAACTTCCTTAGAGTCTCCCATTGGTAAATTTGCAGTCCTGACTCAGGACCTGCCCTTTTGCCACCTTTACAGAGAGGTTAAAGGACTGACCAAAAGTAACCAGGCTTTCTCTCTTCTTCCTCAGGGCCCCCACCGGTGAAGGAGTTGTGCTATGGTGCTGTACTTCTAAGCACTGCACCCAGGGCTCGGGTTGGAATCCAGCCCAGACCCTCTCTGCCCCTGCCCACTTCCAAGGGTATTCAGCAAGCTGATAGCATGGCTTCAGCTGGTGCACCTGCAGAGGGCTCCGGAAGCCTCCTGACTCCAGTGTCCTGGTGTGCTGCTTCCGCACAGTCTGGTGTGCACAAGGCCATGGCGTTCCTGCTCATTATCAAATCTCCATTGCTGGACAAATAATGATGCTGGAAATGTCTCGAGTGGATGACTGAATGAATGAGCCATGAAAGAGGTTAGGGATGGCTGTCCAAGAGTGGTGTCCACCAGCAAGATTGCAAGGTGGTGGTATGTGGGTCAGACGCTGACCCCTGGGGGTGTCCTGGCTCTTGTTGAGGCAGGGAGTGACCAGGCTTGGGCATCCAGAGAGGCTCCCACTCTGCCCCTAACCTAGTTTATGATGTGGCTCGGCCCTTCCCTTCTCAGCCCCAAATTTCACATTTGGACCAGAAAAAGCTTGGCCTCCAGCAATTGTTTCCAATTGTCCCTGGAGATTCTGCTGGGATGGCACCTTCAGAGGCCACACCAAGTCTGGGGAAGTTGAGGCTGACACTCCGACTGTACCAGACAAGGCCTACTGGGTCAATATAGAGTTTCTACCTATGATGTTGTATTTTAATAAACATCTGGTGCTGCTGAAGATGATTATGATGGTGATGATGGTAATGATGGAAGTGGTGGTGATGGTGGTGATGATGATAGGGAAAATGATGATGTGGATGATGGTGATGACGGTGATGATGATGATAGTCATGGTGATGTCGTGATGGTGAGGATGGTGATGGTGATGTCATGATGCTGATGATGCTGATGATGGTGATGGTGATGATGATAGTGTGGTGATGATGGTGGTGATGATGACAGTGATGGTGATGATGATGGTGATGCAGATGATGATGATGGTGATAGTGATGTCATGATGATGATGATGCGGATGATGGTGATGATGGTGATGGTGATGGTGATGATGCTGATGGTGATGATGGTGATGGTGATGATGGTGATGGTGATGATGATGATGGTGATGATGGTGATGGTGATGGTGATGTCATGATGCTGATGATGCTGATGATGGTGATGGTGATGATGATAGTGTGGTGATGATGGTGGTGATGATGACAGTGATGGTGATGATGGTGGTGATGCGGATGATGGTGATGGTGATAGTGATGTCATGATGGTGATGATGCTGATGATGGTGATGGTAATGATGATAGTGTGGTGATGATGGTGGTGATGACAGTGATGGTGATGATGATGGTGATGTGGATGATGATGATGATGGTGATGCAGATGATGATGATGATGATGGTGATGATGGTGATGATGATGATGGTGATGGCGATGGTGATGTCATGATGCTGATGATGCTGATGATGGTGATGGTGATGGTGATGATGATAGTGTGGTGATGATGGTGGTGATGATGACAGTGATGGTGATGATGATGGTGATGCGAATGATGGTGATGATGGTGATGGTGATGATGGTGATGATGACAGTGATGGTGATGATGATGGTGATGCGGATGATGATGATGATGATGGTGATGATGGTGATGATGATGATGGTGATAGTGATGATGATGATGGTGATGGTGATGTCATGATGCTGATGATGCTGATGATGGTGATGGTGATGATGACAGTGATGGTGATGATGGTGGTGTGGATGATGATGATGATGATGGTGATGATGGTGATGATGATGATGGTGATGGTGATGATGATGATGGTGATAGTGATGTCATGATGGTGATGATGCTGATGGTAGTGATGATAGGGGTGATGGTGGTGATGGTTGAATCACTGAAATGGGAGTAAGAAAATATTGTGCCCTGTGGTTTTCATTCTGTATCATAAATAAATGGCATTTTTTGTTAAGTGGGGTGTGTGGTATACTTACCAGAGCAACAATCTTATTATTCAAAAATAAATGTGAAAAGGCTTCTAAGAAAGCCAAGATCAGAGGGGATAAATAAATATGTTTGGGAACCACCAGCTATTGATTAAGGTAATTCCAAATTTATCTCTGAATGAATGTGTCCTCTTGCAGATGTCACTGGCTGACTCAACATGTGTCTGCTGCACACCCACTCTGGAGCAGGCGTCGTGCAGGGGATTTGAAATGCAGTGATGTGTAAAGGGTAACTTGGTATAAAGGCCATCCTTACCGCGCACAGCAGTGAAGGGTCCTGGTGGTCATTCGTCATTTTTCTCTTGGTTTCACTCCGTGACTGTATGACTGTTCCCAGGTCCAGTCTGTGGCATTTTCGTGGCCTTCTTGAGAGCAGCTGGGGGAGAGGCGGGTGAGGAGGCCTCCCGGAACCATCCCTATACCCTGCCAAGTCTGGACATCACAGTCCAGCTCTGCCCAACGTCGAGACCTGAGCACATGTCCTGGGGGTGCTGGGGGGAGGGAGCCCGGGGGGACAGGAGTCAGTACCTCTGAAGCCTGTGTGGGCCCAAAGCAGGGCAGTGCTGACCAGGAGAGCATCATGTTGCCCTAGGCCGCCCTTGGCCCTGAACGGGGTCGCCTCACAAGGACGCTTCAGCCTCATCAGGACACCATTTAAAATAAAATAAAGTAGCAAGGGGGCTCCTTGTCCCCAGGGCTGTGGTGACTGAGATCCTATACCCAAGCCAGCAGGTGCAGTGGTGGCCCCATGTGCAGGCAGGGGTGGGACGTAGCTCGGAGACCCCAGCCTTCCAGGAGAGCCTCCCGGCGGGGGCTCTGAGGGTGGCAGCGTGCAGGGCCGCCTGGTCTTTCCTTCCCAGATGAGGACACTGGGGTCTAAGGAGAGGGAGAACGGGGCAGGGCCCTTAGGGATTTGACGTCCCTCCTGCTCTGCTGGGAGCCAGTGCCCTCCACCAAAGGCCAAGGTCAGGCCCCAGCACCCCACTGTGTCCCTCACCTTCCCTAGGGTCAAGCACCGTGGAGGAGGCCTGTTGCCTGAGTTTCATATTTCTGCTCCAGGGACTCGACTATAAAGTGTGGTCGAGAGGATGGGTCTCGGAGAGGGCCAGAGTGCCTGTGCCCTGCTCCCTCATTACTGGCTTCGTGGCTCTGAATGAGCCACCTAACCACCGTGTCCCAGCTTCCTCGTGGGGCTGTGGGGGCCGTCCCTGCTGCAGCCGCTGCCCCGGGTGCTGAGCGCAGGACCAGCTCTGCCAGGGGCGGCCCGCCCAGGGCGCCGTGTGGCGACAGTTCCAGCACTGGCTTCCGCACTCTGCTCGCAGCCCTGGCATCCCGACCCACTTTCTCATCGTGCACGACATGGGGCCGGCCCGCAGGAAGAGGGACCACGCGGCTCCAGGTCTGCTGGGGTTAGCTCTCGGCGACGCGTCCGGCTCCCAGTGCCAGCGTCTGCGAGGGCAGCGCAAGAGCCGGTGGGCACTGTGCTGCTCGGGCTGGGCCAGCGGAGAACTGGAAGGCAGCCACGGGCAACTGGCCGGTGCGTTGGATTGTTTTTTCTTTAATACTTATGTACTTAAGGGGATCATGGGAAGCCCTTACTGCCACCGCCCCCTCAGCCCCCACTCTCTTGCTGCCTCCTGTGAGATCTTGCAGTTTGGGAGAGCAGAGCCGAGGGAGTGGGGGTGGCCCTCCTGTGTCCCTGTGCCCTGGCAGGGGCTGCACTGCCCGCCTGTTGGCGCCCGTTTTCGTATTGCTCAGCCATAAGCATATTCTTCCGGAACACCTCAAGACTTATGCCCGGTACTCGCAGGCTCTCCACTTGCCCATACGAGAGAGGAGGAGAAGCTAGCCGTGTTCCATCACTCTTCCTTCCCAGATCTCACTCTGCATCTGAGTTGTCCAAATCCATCTACTTCCATTCCGACTTAAAGATGGCTCTTACGATCTAATGAATGATCAGTTCGATAGAAGGGCCTGTCATTGTTTTAATTTTAATAAGTGACTTGTCTGTTACAGAGATTGTTTGTGGTTGAAAAATCAAATATAATTTATGAGTTCCTTTTTAAAAGTTAATGCCTCAAACGCTATTCATAAAAATATGCAACAATTTCAAAGATTCTAAAACATATAATAACACCAGACAAGCATAAAACACTGTGTGTATGAAGAGAAAGAGAGAGAGAGAGAGAGAGAGAGAG